>JAJTUV010003433.1:0-84402 GCA_021653895.1 Mastomys natalensis | reverse complement strand
CTGTGATTACAGGCAAGCATTGCCTTCTGAATTTTATTATCACTTTAATCTATGCTGTATGGCTAATTATGCCACTCTTTTCATTTCTAGATTTATGTTTTCTTGTTTTGTCTTTTAAAATAAGATTTTCCCCAATCTATGATTTTTCTATTAATATTTCTAAGGCCTAAATTCATATTTATGCATTCTTTCTATGTACCTCTTTCATTTTCTTAATTGTTGACTTTTGTATTTAAAAGAAACCTCTTTACCAAGTGAGATGTTATTGACACAAGAAAATCTAGATTTGTTTCTTCTTTTAAAAACTGATTGCTTTTTCCTGTGTAAAATTTCCTCTTAAAAATTTGTGTGTGATTGTTTTTCTGAATATATGTGCAGTGTGTGTGGTGACCATGGAGTTCAGAGGAATGAGATGGATCTGCCTGGTATTGGAGTTAATGGTGATTGTCAATGTCTGTGTATGTTCTGGGAACTAAACTCAGGTCCTCTGCAACTAAAGCAAATGCTCTTAAAGACTGAGTCATCTCTTTAGCCATCCTTATCTAAAATTCTTGTTTCAGATGTTCTACATAGTTATCAGAAGAAATGCTAATTTTCTAATGAAAATTTTAAGGTTTTATGCTACTTTAATCCCAAGTAGCAGTTTAACTGAATCTAAGTTTTTCATTGAAATAAGTTTATTTAGTTATTCACACATCAAATTCTCCATTGTTACTTTAAAAAAATTCCTGAAATTAGGGATTAGGTTTTTTTCCAAATGGGAGGAATCTAAATTTTTCTCTTTCACCATTGACACATAACTTAATTATGGTTTAGATACCAATTCTCTGCAAACTTGACTTCCTGTACCCTTTTGTATAGTCAATATTTGTAAATGTCCCATGTATGCATGAGAATAATTAGTATTCTCTAATGGTTGTCTGCAGAATTCAATTTATGCCCATTAGTGCTTCTTAATTGCATTTTCTAAATCATAAATGATGAATTTTGCTGGAATGGCCTGCTAATAATCCAGACAAATTGTGTTGAAAATTCACCAGTAAAATGTCACATTTGCAAAATTCTACATCAAATTTAAACTTTTAAATTTTGATTACTTTAGTACTGGGCATTGAACCCATATGGCCTTGTCATGCTAGACTGAGATATAGATCACACACTATAAAGTCTCCTCTACTCTCCTGTCCTGTCCTAGCATCATCTCCTCTCCTCACTTCTACTATCTTTTCTCTTCTTGTTTTCTATAGTCTTCCTTTCTTATTTTTGCTTTCATATTTTTCTTTCCTTTTTGAGACAGGGCTTTATTTTGAAGAGATGAATTGCCTTGAACTTGCTGTGTATCCCATGCTGTCCTTAGTACCATGAACCTCCTGGCATAACCTCCTGGAAAATCTAAGATAATCTCCACATAACATTGCCAGTTTATTAGTAAACATGGGTCCATCAAGTAAGATTCTCCTGCAATTTGACATGTCATATTCTCAGAATCCTGAGACTATAGTTTTGTGCCATGATACCCAGCAATATCCACTTTCATTTTGTGCATTTTGAAATATTTTCTATATTTTATAAGTGCACAGTGTTAGCAACTCTGTTGTTTCATTAAAAATTCTGTTCTGAAGCTCTGTTTTCTTTGTCCTGTGGTGATGTTTTTGTATTTTTGATGTTGTTATTGCTTTGGCTTGGTTTTAGATTTTGTCTGTAAATTTAGTTTTCAAATAATGTTAAAGATAAATAAGTTATCATTTGATTAGTACTTGTATGCTGTGGTTTTGTATTGCATTATTTTACATTCCACCTACATATGTCTTAAGCTTTCAATATGTAATTTGTGACAGTATATATTTATATAATTTTATTTAAAGTCATTGTGAAAGATCACTGTCACGTAGCTGACAATTTGATTACCTTTAAAGCTATTTTGTTTATTATTGATATATTTAAGCTTCCTATATCTTTGATTACATATTCTTATATGTAACTATTGTTAAATAATATTTGCTTTTTGACCTTTCAATAATGTCATGAAGTACTCCTATTTATTATCACTTGCAAAGATAATACTAAATGGTAACTCTTGATGATAAGCCCATCAAGCTTGACTCTCTTACAATTTGATACCATTTCATGAATTTGGAGAACATCTAAGTTGTCCACTACTCAGTTGTTTCATCCCAGATATTCCTTCCACAATAATTCTATTTACAATAAAAATTACAAGACCATTTCTCAACTGTTATACAGATAATAATTTTTAGACATCTGGAAATGTCTAAAATGCTTCTAAAGTGTTCAATGCATCAAATAAAATATTCAGAACATGTTCCTCCAGCTTTAGTAGCTACACTGTGCTCTCTTGGTTGTGAATACCTTCAGATTTTGTTTATATGAGCATAGTCTGATATTACACTTATAATAAAATCAAACATGTGCTAACTATGTAACATGAAGTTTCTAATTAGGTTGTCCCAACATTTTATTGTCTCTGCCATTCATTATGTCTGTTATAAAATCAGTGGGAAGGCTGGATTATTCTTAACAATTCAAAACATTAGAGAAGGTACCAATGGAAATATCTTCTATCTTTGGAATATAAATCCAGTGTTTGCTCTTCCTGCTTACTTCTATTCATGGTGGCCATTAATCCTTGGTGGTTGGCTGTGAATATTTCTGTTTTTCATGAAATGTATATGCTCTAAAGATTTATGATCTTACTTGCCTCTGCAATTGATCATAACTAAGACATACTAGTAACTAAAGAGAAATAATAGTATGCATGACATCTAATGAGATTCTCAAACTAACGAATTATCAGGGATTTCTATTTCCCAGTATACCATTAGCACAAAACTCAGACTTTCGATAGCAGTAGTACTAATGAAACTTTTTCTCAAAGTGTTCATTCCATCTAGTTTCAAGACTATTTATATGCTACCACGGGGTTTTTGTTTTGTTTGTGTGTGTGTTTGTTTGTTTGTTTGTATTTGCAGAGGAAGGATTGATCCTTGGACAAAATCTTTGAAACTTTAAGAATGACCATATCTTCCAATATATGTTATGAATTTTACGCATCTTATGAATGGCTGTATTATAGTACTGAGTGAGATATAACACAAAACTCAGAAATCATTCAGATGTGAGGATAAATGACTGTTGACTATTCAGCCATAAATGGGTCATTTATACCAATCAGTTTCCTGAGGCTTTAAGAACATTTCAGAATAAAGGGCAGAAACAATGGAAGAATCTGAGTAAGATTTGGAAGGTTCTGGATCATATTCAAGCAGGAAATGTCCACTGAATTATCGAAATCAAAGCAGCTATGATTACCTTAATGAGATCTGACCCACCAAAATTCTTTCAAAGAGAATGAAAATGGTGAATACGAAGTCCTATCCCTCTCTGGGACATTTGAGAGGAAGAGACATTTTTCTTCAGTAGTCTAGCTACTAGTAAGTTGTCCATGTGCCTGAAAATTACCCCTCATTTATACTCTGTTCCTAACACCTACTTTATATTCAGCTTATACCACATGGTACAGAACAGCAGAAATTATACACAGCAGTATGTGTATTGAAACAACATTTATGTCATGAATGAAGATTTTTTAAAACATAAATGAGAAACCATATTACTATGCTAATATGGTAACAGCAACACCAGGAATTGTGATATTAGCCAGCAAAAGTCATTGAGCAGAGGTAGGAATTAAATCTTTAAGCTGTGCTTTATTCAGAGAAGATGGCAAGCTAACTCCGTACATACTTTCTTGCAATTAAACTCAATGGCCAAAATAGGACAAGAAAAAAAACAGACAATATAGAATTCAGGCTTGACAGACTGGGCAAGGCATGTATCTGAGACTTATATCAGGGCTTTTCTCATCGTGTGTGTGTGTGTGTGTGTGTGTGTGTGTGTATGTGTGTTCTGCAGGGTACAGGGTACAACTCTCCTGATCATCTATTCTGGATAGTCATCTTGGGTGGTGATATGATTGCTCATGATACCAGATGGTGGTGATGCATCATGGTAGGATGCTGATACTGAGTTTATGAGTTAGAGATCACACTGAGAAAACATCAGTATTTGCCTAGCTTTGCTTTAGAACAGAGAGAAGATGGGCCTGGGTCAAGGAATGAGGCTCAGCATTCTCTGGCAAGAACAAAGCCTAGCTCAATATGAATGATGGCCAGCTGTTGCCCTCACCAATGCAGTTTCACAGCCACACTGGCTGAGAGCTTTGCTCCTAGGCCAAGACTTCAGCATCAGAGTAGGTGGAGCTACAGGTGTCTCTCTGGGCAAGATCTGGGGTTAAGCAGATCCAATCCATGAGCTTCCATAGAGTAAAGGAACATGGGACCCATCCAGAAGTAGAGCAGGCAAAAAGGGGGCCTGTGGAAATCAGGCTCACATGGGCCCTGGCCATCATGAAAGGGGTGAGCTCTGTCTGAAGCATATGCTTTCTTCTCTGCAAATTTTCCTTTTCCTGCAACAAGCATGCAAGTGACAGTGACTCGGTGCTGTCTAATTGCATCTGTCCCTGGTGACCCTGTCTTTCCAGCATGAGGACTCAAGAACCAGTATCCTACCCGCAGGTCAGAAGAGGTCACCCACTGGCCTCACTCAAAAGATTTTAATAGGGTTCTCTCATCTGTAGGTGAGTTTGGAAACACTGACAGGAAGGCAAATAATTGCATTTTCTCCCAAAGCTGACGGAAACGATTTTCTACATTAATGGTGAAAACAGGACTCCTTGCCTCTGTGAACATTTTATAGTGCAGGCTGTAATGAGTGAGAAAATGCCTTGCTTTTAATAGTTAATCCTCTGATGCTTCGTGTCTTCGAAGGTAAGTTGATGTAGCAAATTGTCAGTGTTGCAGACAGAGATTGAGCCCAGAACAGCCTCCTTGCCTGGTCTACTGCGTCACTTAGCTGTTGTTAGCACAGCAGGAAAATTGGCACTTGTTTGAAACAGTTATTTTCAGCCAGGATGGCACAGTCTCATCATGCACAAACAGCTCATATGAGAGGTCAAGGGAGAGGAGTCATGCTGCCCCAACCTGCTCCAGTGGCCCAGGACCCCTTTAGCCAAACCTACTGTGCACTCTATACTCACAGGCATACCATCCACCTCTCTACTCTATGGAGTCTCCCATTGAGCCTGCTTTTCCCCACTACGGCAATTTTCAGGAGTCTCTAAAATATGGTCAGAGTCTTTGTCCCCAGTGAGTGTGATCTAGACATTTCTCAAGAGCAACGTTTGAGCCTGAGTTGTCAGGGAAGTGACAGAGATGAGAGGTACCATAGTACCAGAATAACAGTGAATGCTCCACAGATAACCCATCCAAAGTCATTGAGCCCCTGACATCAGTAGCGATTACTGTTGCATTGTTTCTTAGCAAATGCTAAGAATACTAATACCTTCTCCCTCGTAGAGTTTAACTTAATTCTGTGGATATGAATAGTTTTTGTGTTTGTTGCCATACATTGCATTGGTTTTTAAGGAAAAATATTTGGCACATTCTTTTTCTTATTTAAGTGTAAATGTGCTTAACTTTCTCTTAGATTACATTTAAGCAGATGTCCACATTTACAATTAAACTTATAAGCAGTTTTTATAGTCTATTTTGGAAGTCATATTTTAAAATAATTATTTTGAACCAGTCTTGGCAGCACAGCAGTTTACTCATAACACTTTGGAGGCAAATGCAGATGATCTCTATGAGTTCAAGGGCAGTCTGGTCTACAGAGTGAGCTGCAGACCAGCCAAAGATACACAGTAAAAAAGACTGTATCAAAAAATATAATATTGACAAAACAAAACCACCCAAGGCAAACTACCAAACTATTGCAACAAATGAAAAGCAAAATAAAATCTGTGCATCAAAATATCCTACGTTTCAAGTATTATCTTATAGTATATAGACTTAACTTATTTTGGTTTCCTTCAATGAATTCTTTGTCCTACAGTTTTCCATAGTTGTTTTTCAATTATTAACTATAATTCAGTATCCTCCATAGTTAATAGTTAATATCCATCATAAAGATGTAAATACTAGTAGCAGTATGTGGATTCAACATGCTATATTTAGGAATATATGTGTATATAAATAAATATATAAATAAGCATACAATAACAAGTAGTGGGAAGAAAGGCAATGAATTTGAAGGAGAGTAGGGAAGGGTTATGGTTGTATTTTCAAGAAGATAAAGAAGGGAAGAATTTTATAATTATAGCGTAATCTAAAAAAAAAAATATAAGCTTCTCTGACCAAGGTTGAGAATAGCACAAGTATTGCAGATTAAAGGTTGACTTTTTTTAGTATATGAAGGAAGTTCCATATGGAAATTGATATATTTAAAATGTGTTTAAGTATATCTTTTCCCTATGTGTACATGTGTAAAATCATGTATAGCTTAAAGCTACAATATATAGAAAGAATAAGGAAAAAACTGTGTTTGTAAAAAACCAAGTGAAATGGATTTACATAGTGACAAAGAGGATTCAGCACTTCCTCTTTGGGTCCCAAGTCGCCTTAGGGTAGTTATGGGCTTTAATGTGCTGAGACCAATTTCAGTTGTATGTTCCTTGGAGTGTCGCAAAAGTGGACTATAGCCAAGAGGACTAGGCTTCTCATTTGAACAAGAGATTCAAAGGCTCAGAAAGAAGACAGGAAAAAGTAATTCTGTTTTTTGCTTGTAATGGAGTTTGTCTGAAATAAACTACTTTTATAAGCTTGAATCAACTTGATGAGAAAATGCATCATATGAACAATCCAAGTCCAGAGATTAGTATTGGCAAATTGAGATGAAATAGTTCCCTGAGGAAATGCACTTCCTTGGTCATTTCCAGATTTAGACTCAGGAGTTTGGGGCTTTTCATTCACTCCCTCACACATTCATTCATCTCACTCAGTCATTCATAGAGTTCGTGAGTGCCTGCTGCTTTCCCAGCCAGTCTCCAATTATTTCTTTGAAAGGTGGCCCATTTGGGAAGCAACTGAAAGGGCTGGTGAGTAGCTTGATAATTTTCAGCCCAATCTGAATACATAAAATCTGAAGGCTGCCTGAAAGGCCTTTGGAAACAGGTTCATCATCCTTGCCACTGCCTCTGCTGTGAATGCCCAGGGGACTTTCTGCAAAGGAAGGGGCAGGGAAAATGTCACCTGCAAAGCTCTGAATGTCCTCCTTCAAGTTCTCAGTGGATGCCTGAGATGGGGCTCACACTGCTTTTGCCTGCTTATCCACATGGAGCCTCTTCCTGCCCTTTTCATTCAGCTTTTTTGTCATGCAGTTCCTTGGCAGTTAACATCCCTGCTTCCCAGGTGTCTGCATAGGGAGGACCTGATACTTCTCAAGAAAGAGCACAAAATAGAGATTTTAGAGACACATTTCCACAGCAGGCATTCTGGCTGTTTTGATGTCCTTTCATTTTGAGTGCAGAGAAGCCAACTCTTTGGTTAAATAAAAATCCATAATTTTCCCTGAGAAGTTGTGTATTGGTAAATGTTCCTGTCATTTCATTGTTCATTTCTTGTCCATTAAATACGATCCATCTGTATATTTACACGTGGTCAAGGCTTTAGAGAAGATGCCAAGTCAGTAAACAATTTGAATTATATTATACTGTGCTAAGTAGTATAGCTGACAAAAAAAATTTACACATAGACGAGTGATGAGGTATCTTATGTAGCAGTTTGGAAGGATTTTTTTTTTCTTAAGAATTAAAAGGAGAACTAGTTATTTTCCATTTGATTAAATTCTTTATGAAATTGTGTGGAGAATGTCAGTAAAGAGCAACTTTTGAATCAATTATGTATGTCTCTTCTCTCAGAATATTTCTAAAAAAGTACCAATTTCTCAGCTTTCCATCTCAATTTGCTAACATGGATACTGACCTATGCCAAGAAACTGAAGTATTTAGTTATTTGCAAAGAAAGAATAGCATCTCAGTTAAAAGTTTTATGCCCCTTTGTGAGTCTGAAAATTGAGTATTAATACCTGTGTTTGGATGACTAGTAGGGAAAATTGAAAGTACTACAAAATAATTTAAGAGGTATCTGACTGACAATATATGTTACTTCCTCATACCTACATTTTTAGTTTACCATTGTTCTCTTGATATATCTATTAGACAAGCATGCCATATCCTATTAAAATCTTTTGCCAGGACTGATTTTGCCATCATCTGCATCTTTCCTAATGTGATCTCAGTGCATAGTGATACTGTCTTCCTCATGTTCACCTCTTCTCTTCATTTTTGCTGTCTTTGGGTGGCTTAAGTGGACCTTTAGAGTTTTAAAAAATGGCCTCCTCTCCAAAGCTGGCTTTTTAAAAATGTGAATACTTCTCAAATCTTTTGTTCTTTTTGTGTTCTTTATCTGCTTGTGACATTATAATTTCTCTCATCAGCCAAGCTGAACTCATCAGTCATATTTGTCACCGTCATGACTCATGTTCCTCTGAGTCCATCATGAGGCACATCTGGGAAGTTACACACCTTCAACATCTCCTGACTTCGCTTGCCTCTTCCTCCCCTTTCTACTTCTCGACATGGGATACTAAGATTCCATAATAATTTATTTTATATCTTGTTCTCCCTGTTTCTCTCTGTTTGTTGATGTTGTTGTTTTGTTTTTGTTTTTTAGTACTAGAGATTGTACCTAGTGCCCTAGGCATGCTGAGCAAATATTATGGTGTTGAACTTTTCATTCTTTGCTTCCTATTTTGAGATGGGATCTCATTAAGTTTTCCTCACTGGACTTGAATTCAGTATGTAGCACACAAAGACTGTGCACTTGACACCTCCCTGCCTCAATTTCTTTAGCAGGTAGGAGTACAGGGTTACACTACCAGGCCCTGATCTCTGCCCAGAAATATCCATGAAATACTTGGTGTCTAGAAAAATAATGTTTAAGTCCTTTAACATGACTTTCAAAACCCTCTGTAATGTTGCCAAAAGTCACTCCTAACATGTTGTCCCAGACTCTTTCCATTGACCTTTCAGCCTCAAACATCAAACAAGGTAATGCTGCTGTGTTTTTGTTTATATCTGAAGTGCGAGTTTCATGTAATCACAGATACAAACATTCACTCATTTCAAGGCCTTCTAAACTCTTCCTTTGTTCTTTCCCACCACTCAGCATGTGCTTCTGCAGCATTATTAAAACATCTCTGCTCTCTACTCTAACCCAGTGAGCTTTGCCTTTATTCCTTCTTCACCCTGAGGAAATCTCAAGTCCTTGAAGGCAGGAACACTGTCTTTCTTGTTCATCATATAACTGGCTACAATGCCTAGATAAGTGGAAGGTTTTTTGTTTTGTTTTATATTTTTGCAGAAAAATGGATATTCAATTAATGTATTATGAATGCAAATGAATAGGAAAAAAAGAAGATTAGCTGTTATGTTTCCAGAGACACTCTAGCTATCAGCAAACATTTGACAAAATATGTGCTAAAAGAAGCTAATGGCATTAACAGCCCATGGCACAGAATAAATACAGTTAACTGATAGAATTAACTATGTTTTATTACTTCTACAGTCAAGTATTCTTTCAATGTCTTCTAGTTTCTGGACATATTTATCTAAGTCTTCCGTTGTACTTTGACACAATATACAGTGTCCTTTTCTCTTTTGCCACCACAGCTGAAGTAAATCTTAGAGATCTCACAATACCAGGTATCTTCTTGGTAACACTGGATAAGGTATTATAAAAGTCACTGTGCAGTGGACTGAATTCTCAGGAAAACTTGGATAAAAGCTGTTTTTTTCTGGGTCTTCAACTCTATTCCACTGATCTTCCTGCCTGTCTCTGTACCAATACCAGGCCATTTTTATCACTATTGCTCTGTAGTACAGCTTGAGGTTAGGGATGGCAATTCCTCCAGAAGTTCTTTTATTGTTGAGAATGGTTTTCGCTATCCTGGGTTTTTTGTTGTTCCAAATAAATTTGAGAATTTCTCTTTCTAGTTCTGTAAACTATTGAGTTGGTATTTTAATGGGGATTGCATTGAATCTGTAGATTGCTTTTGGCAAGATGGCCATTTTTACTATATTAATCCTGCCGATCCATGAGCATGGGAGATCTTTCCATTTCCTGAGATCTTCTTCAATTTCTTTCTTCAGAGACTTGAAGTTCTTGTCATACAAATCTTTCACTTGCTTGGTTAGATTCACCTCGAGGTATTTTATATTATTTGTGACTATTGTGAAAGGTGTCATTTCCCTAATTTCTTCTTCAGCCTAACAAGGACATATACTCCACTATGTTCATAGCAGCTTTATTTATAATAGGAATGGATACAAAAACTGTGGTACATTTATACAATGGAATATTACTCAGCTATTAAAAACAATGAATTTGATAAATTCTTATATAAATGGATGGAACTAGAAGATATCATCCTGAGTGAAGTAACCCAATCACAAAAGAACATACATGGTATTCACTCACTGATTATTGGATTTTAGCCCAGAAGCCTGAAATACCCAAGATTCAACTCACAGACCACGTAAAGCTCATGAAGAATGATGACCAAGTAGGGGTGGCTTCAGTCCTTCTTAGAAGGAGTAACAAAATACTCAAGGGAGCAAATATGGAGACACAGTGCAGGACAGAAACTGAAGGAGAGGTCGTCTACAAACCATTCCACCTGGATATCCATCCTATGTGTAGTCACCAAAGGTAGAGGTTGATGTGGATGTCAGGATGTACATGCTGACAGGCTCCTTAGAGGTCTGCAAGAGTCTGACATACTCAGAGGCAGATGCTCACAGCTAACCATTAAACTGAGCATGGGTTCCCAATGGAGAAGATAGAGTGAAGGCTGAAGGAGTTGAGAGGATTCGTGACACCATGAGGAAAGCAACAATCCCAACCAACCAGAGCCCCAGGATCTAAACCACCAACCTGGGAGCGCTTAGGGAGGGACCCATGGCTCCAGCTATATATGTAAGGGAGCTATATATAAGTGGGAGAAGAGATCCTTGGTCCCATGAAGGCTGGACGTCGTGGGGGGGGGGGATACTCGAGGGTGGGGAGGTGAGGTACAGGGGAGGGTGGGTGGGGATACACCAACGTGGAGGCAGGAGGAGGGGGGAAGGGATAGTGAGTTCCTGGGAGGGAGGGGAAGAAATGGGGTAAGGAGAGAACATCTGAAATGTAAATAAAATTTCCAATAAAAAAAAAAAGGAAAAAAAGCTGTTTTTTTTTTTTTTTTTTTTTAACCTCAGTGTTATGTAGACTTCGTGCATGGATGTAAGAAGATTTTGGCTTGTAACAAAACAAACTACAACCTTTTATCATGATTCCTCCTTAGTGTGGTCTGTGCTTCTTTCTGTTAAGGTAACTATGCTGGTAATGGAATGCTAGTATGCTCTTTTCCATAAAAACCATTCAGGGAGAGCCTACTGTGTGCTGGGTAAGAGTAACAGAACTGGTTTTTATTTTCTCATTTAATTTGTGTCACAATATATCAAATCCTGTCTTTATGTGAATCAAGTAGCGATTAGAAGGAAATTGTTTCACTCTGACATAGACACACTTTGGCCTGAAGAAACTGAAAATTGTAACTTTAACCGGACTGATTTAAGTGCCTGCATCCTGGTACCTTAGTGTTGAAGAGAATAATAATCAGATCATTTTCTGCCTGACAAAGCATTCTGATTTGGGAAAAGAAAGAGAAATTTAGTGATTTTGTACTTTGAAACATTTCTGAGCCATTCAAACTGAAGAGAGAGGGAGATTGAAACTATTGAAACTAGTAAATGTGATGACTGGGTTTCTTCCTTCCTCCATGTGCGTAAGCTTTACCTTCCTTACAGATAACAACAATGACCTCCACGTTCCACATTCTTTTCTCATACCCACGCGTTCTAGCTAGACTCTGATTCCACAATGTTTTCTTAGGGACAGTAGACACTATTTTTGCTTGAGGTTACCTTATTAATTACCTTATTAATTGGTATGTGACAAGAACCCAGGTTTTATTTTTTCACCTGTTACCTCTTGGCCTTGAAGATCTATAATGCTAAGCTGTCATTTAGAATGCAGTTCACCTAATAATCATATTAGCTAGTCTCAATAGTTTCTTCTCTCTCTCTTTTCTCTCTCTCTCTCTCTCTCTCTCTCTCTCTCTCTCTCTCTCTGTCTCTCTCTCTCTGTCTCTGTGTGTGTGTGCTTATGTGTGCATGTGTGCTTGCCTGTCTGTCTGTCTCTCTGCCTGTGTCTGTCTCTGTCTCTGTCTGTCCCTCCCTCCATCCCTCCCCCCTCTCTCTCATGATGGATGGAAGAGACTTGTGCATACTAAATAATACTAGTACAACAAATAATACTCTAATACTCTAAAAACTGTTAGACAAATTTATCTCTAGTTCAACTTCTGAATTCTCCAGTGAATACAATAAACATATATTTCAGGAAAAGCAGCAAGCCTCCTAACTTAGCTCTCTTACTGTAGGTACAGCATAGTGAACAGTTTCTTCTTTGATGTTTTCATTTGGCTCCATGTTTTTTGAGTTTCTCTTCTCCAGCTCAGCTTGCTGGCTTTCATAGTTTGTTTTTTTTTTAATTTTTGAGGTTAAAATAAGGATTTTCTTGGTTTCAGGGTATTTCAAATGTTTCTCTACCTACCCATTATGATTTACAACTGTCACATTTTTAAAATATTTATTTATTCAAAATTTAAGTTCATGAATGTATTGCCTGCATATATGTCTGTACACACATGTATACAATTTCCACACAGGTCAGACTCCTGCAACTGGAGTTACCAGTGGTTGAGTGGTGCCATGGGGAATGCTGGAAATTGCACCCAGGTTCTCTGAAAAGGTAGCCAGTGGTTTTAACCACTGGACCATCTGCCTATCATCAACTGACAGAATTTTTAAATATATGCCTTATATGTTTAAAATTCAGTTGCATTTATAGCTGATTTTGTACCAGGCAGAATCTATTATTATATTGTGAACTAACCTCTGACAAATGCCTTTATCTATGGTGGAAGAAAGCAGGAGACACGATGGTTACTTGGCAGGATCTTTTGTACTGTTGTCTTCACCTTAAGAATGACTAAATATAGTTGATTTTTTGATTATCTAAATTTAGATTTTTGGTTCAGAATTTGAGGACAGAGTCTCTACAGAGCCATTCTATTTCCTTTGCTATATAGTGACTATTTCTCCTTTTATTTGGCCTTCCCATATTCTCTTAATTTATACAGTCTCATCAATACTTTTTCCTGTCATTCAAAGGAATTTTACAGCTTCAACTTTTAAATAAAGAACCTAATTAAGATACTTAACTGCAAACTATTAAATGTTAGCCTTAATAATGCTCTCAACTCTTGGCAATTTGCTTACCATTATAATTATACCACTAGAGTCTCATTTTTTAACTTAGAGTATAGACTATTAAATTAACAACAGATATATCCATTCTTCCCCCAATAGATGAACAGTCCATCAATAATCTATACTAGTCTCTTTTGTGACAAAGTGTAAATCCCAAATTCTCAAGTATATGTATTGGAAGATGGCCAGTTATTATCTTAGAATAGCTAAGCACTAATGGCAAGCTTTATATTCCTGTTGTTTTATGGGATCATCTACAGGGAAAGTGGAAGAGCATTTATTGATGAGTGTTTTGCATTTGGCACATGAAAACAAATTATATGAACTAAAATATGAACAGAGTATGACGGTCTAACTACTGATTTGTCTATAAAATCTCTATCAAAGTACCCCCGAGATAATCAGAAGTCAGTAAAAAAAAAAAAAACTAGTCTTTACAAAGACAGGACAATTTTGAGTAAATAGGCCTGTATTTAGATCATTCTTTCTATTCTAATATTTTAATAACTACATAACACTTCAGATTATTTGCATTCACAAACTGTATCATAAAAAATAGAAAAGGATAAATATCTTTCTATATGCATAGGATTTAGTTGTATTAAAGAAAAACTAAGAAGTGTTTTCAATAGTCACTGGCCCTGCCATTTTCATTATTGCCAGTGATAATGTCTTTCCACTAGCTATCTCCAAATACAAACCATTATTTTTAATAGGACTCTTCAAACAATGAAGTGGTTTATGAATAACAACTTATATAGCACAGCCTTCTGGTTGGTTTTATGGGAGTTACACACAGAGAGAAAAGCACATGCACAAAGACAAGTGAATAAGACATTTGCTAGTAACGTGTGTGTGTGTGTGTGTGTGTGTGTGTGTGTGTGTACGTGTGTATTGCTTTAAGTTGAATCTTCTCCAGTTTATTTTGTATGCTTTCATGACTTTACATAGTAACTAGTCATACCTTAAATGATAACAGGCATTATCTATGAATATAATTTACAAGTTCTCCTGGGTTTTATTAATTTTATTTTGGATTTTTAAATTATATTTATATCAATTTTTGAGATTACAGTATAATTACATCATTACTCCTTATCCTAAACGCCCTCCAAATTCTCCAATTAACATTTTCTCACTCTTTTTCAAATTCCTAGCCACGCTTTTCCATTGATTGATGCTACATACATAAACCTACATACATATAATGATATAAATATAACCTGCACAGACTGTATAATATTTCTCCATGTATGTTTTCAAGGATGACCGTTTTGATATTGGAAAACCAGTTGGTGTGCTCTTCCTTTAGGAAGACTGTTTCTCCCACACTCATGACTCCTTAGTTGCCTGTAGTTCTTTGTGTAGGGTTGAGGGCTCATGGGCTTTCCACATCTCCTTGACTTGTCCATTGTGTTATTCTTCGTCAGTTTGGGCAGTCATGATTGTGGGACTTAGTCAGTCTAGCTTCTGGCATTACTAGACGACATAATGTTACAGCAAACTGCCTGCTCCAATGACTCTTGCAGTCTTTCTTCTCCCTCTTCACCCATGATCCCTGAGCCTAAGGTACAGACGTTGTTGACACACTGTAAATGTATCATTTGGAACTTGGCTCCATAGCTCTGCATTTTTGATTGGCTGTTCTTTTCTGTTAAGTCTTGATCTGTTACAAAAAGAAGTTTTCCTTGATGAGGCATGAGAACTACACTTATCTGTAGATAGATAGATAGATAGATAGATAGATAGATAGATAGATAGATAGATAGATAGATATTTTAAGGACAAATATAGTTAGTGATGATGCTGGTGTAAAGTGGTAGTTATAGGATGTCCTCCTAGATCCATAGAGAATCACTAGCACTAAGTGTTTGGCAAGGTTTCCAGTACCAGGCATGAGTTCCCTATTATTGATCTTGATAGAATTAGAGAGCTATTGGGTACTACCAAAGGTATGAGTGCCATGCCATACTGGTCATTGTTGTGGCTCATGGGCATCATAACTGTGAAAGCTTCCTTTGGAAACTTACATGATTTCTTCTAATGTCATAAAAGCTCTTCCTCATTTAAGGTGCATGCATGTCAGTTTCATCTCAGCAGCATCTGAGCCATGTGTATAGAAGTGCTTGGTACTTGTAGTGATACAGTCTTTACTTCAAACTGGGATGGGAGGGCAACCAAAGGCAATGGTAATAGCCAGAGTATTGTGGGAATGTGTTGGATAGACCTAGATAACAACTCTAAAAAGATCTTCACATGTCTGGTACTGGGGTTTTTATTAGATAGCCTTTGGCTCTTAGAATAACATTGTCAGCCCAGATGAGAAAACGTCAATTAATCTATATTTGTACATTTATATGGAGAATTATGTATATCATGGGATATTAAAGATAAACAATTTAATTGTATGATTCCTTAAGACTTTCAGACATCCTTACAGATATTTCACTCCCTTTCTATTATTTATCCATCTTCTCCAAATTAGAGTTATCCCTTTCCACTTCTCTGATCAGATTACATATTTCCTGCTATCCCCACCTCTATTGTTCTCTCATTGCCCCTACCCCAGCAATGGTTCCTCTTTATTTTTCTTGGTTTCTAAAGCTATTCCAAGATACATAGTCACACCAAAAGATTTAAAGATAAGAGCTCCCGATGAGAGAGAACATGTCACATTAGACTTTCTGGGCCTTGGTTACCTCACTGTACTATGACTTTTTTGTAGTTCCATCCATTTACCTGCAGAGTATATGATTTCCTTTCTTTACAGCTAAATATATTTGTGTGTGTGTGTTGTGTGTGTGTGTGTGTTAGATATAACCTTTTCAGTATCCATTCACCTGTTGAAGGACATTTAGATTGTTCATATTTCCTAGCTATATGTGAATAGAGCAACATTGAACATGTCAGAGTATCTGTGGAGTAGGGTGTTGGATCCTTTGGGCATATTTGATTGAGGGGTATAGCTGGGTCATTATGTAGTTTTGCTTTTAGCTTTTTGGGATCTATTCACAGTGGTTTCTGTAGACAGTACATCAGATTCCAATCCCATCAACAGTGAATAGAGTTCCTTTTGCCTAAATGCCCTCCATAATTTGCTGTTGATTGTTTTGTTGTCCATGTTATCCTGACTTGGATCAGACAAAAATCTGAAAAATATTTCTAGTTGTTAATGTACATTTTGAGCTATTTTTAGCCATTTTTCACCTTTTAGAAACTCTCTGTTCAGGCACTTTTTTTTGAGAAGCCCTTTTTTTTCACTTTTTAAAAACTTATGTATTCTGGGTATTAAACCTCTTTCAGATAAATAGTTGGCAAAGTTTCTATCCCATTCTGTGTGTTTCATCTTCATATCATATTGTTTCTTTAGCTGTGCAGAAGCATTTTTAGTTTCAAAGTGACATGTGTCAATTCTTGTCCTTAACTCTTAGGCAGATGGATTCCTATTCAGAAAGTCCTTTCCCACACCTATGTCATGTAGGAATTGCCAATGTTGTCATCTGGCAGTTTCACTGTTTCAGGTTTTACATTTAGGTCTTTGATTTGGAATTAGTTTGTGCAAGGTGATAGATACAGTGTAATTTCATTTTTCTGCGTGTTTTCCAGGCACTATTTGTTGAAGATGCTTCCTTTTCTCTAGTTTTTGGAATCTTAGCCAAGTATTAAGTAACAGAAGTTACATGTACTTATCTAGCATCTTTGATTTTGTTTCATTGGTCTATGTGTCTGCTTCTATTCCAGTGCCATATTGCTTTCATTCATATGGCTTTGTGGCATCATCTTAAAGTCTGGAATCGTATTCTCTCCAACACTGATATTTTTGCACAGGATTATTTTGTCTATCTAGGGTTTTTGAGGTACCATATGAAATTAAGGACATCTTTTTTACCTCTTTCTATGAATAGTGAGATGGGAATTTAATTCAGACTGCATTGAATGTATAAATACCTTTTGTTAACATAGTCATTTTCATAACATTACTTCTTCCAATTCTAAGCGTGGGATATCTTTCTGTTTTCTGATGTTTTCCTTTAGCTTTAGAGGTTCAAAGTTTTTGTTGAGGAGAATCTTCACTTCTGTGGTTAAGTTTATTCACAGCTCTCTGTTCTATTTGAGGATATTATGAATGGTAGGTAGCTCATGATCTCTACATCTGCCTGTTTGTTGTAGATGTAAAGAACAGCTATTGGTTTGTGCAAATTGACTCTGTATCCTACCACATTGCTAAAATTGTTTGTCATTTTTTAGAGGATTGGTGGTAGAATTTAAATTACATTTGCTTTTATTCTGCATTTTTTCCCAAAAAGTATCTTAAGTTTGCAAAAATATTGAACATGAGGTACATAATTCTTTTATACTCCCTATCAACTTCCCTTGAGGTTTCCATACTATTAACAATTGCACTTATTACGTAAATGAAACATATTAGTGTATTATTATCTGAATCACATTTCAACTTGTATATTCGTCAGTTCTTGACAATTGTATTATATCCAGCCACCATTACACTATAGTACTGAATCACTTAATTCATCTAAACATCTATTGTATTCCATTTATTTGTTCATACATCCTTCTTCTTCAAACACTGAAAGAAAAACTAGTAATCCTTGGAATTCTTCCCATCATTTTTGTTTCCAAGAAAGTTACATACTAGAATCATACCAAACATAGTCATTTCAAATTGAATTACCTTTTTATGGTTATATGCATATATCTCTAGTGTCAAAATAATTCATGCCTTCTTACTGTTAAGTACTATTTCATTGAGAGCGTGGGTTGCAGTTTGCTTGTCCATTCACTTCACATTGGAATGTGTCTTGGTTGATCCCAAATTCTAGCAATTATGAATAAAAAAGATGTTTTAAGTATCTTGTGCAGTTTTATTCTGTGAACAAAGTTTCAATTCATTTTGAGAAATATTAAACAGAATAATTGTTTAGTCATATAGTAACCTTTTATTAAATATCACAGAAAAATACCTAACGTTTCCAAAGTGTATTTTGCATTTGGAACTATTTTTGCTCTATGTTTAATAAATAAGAGACACAAATGGCTCTGGACAGAATTATAACATCTCTAGAGTAAAATCACATTGCAGTAACATCCAATTGCCTGCTAATATATAACATTCAATTCTTCCATAAACCCATTTGCCATCCTTATTTTTCTATTTTTATAGCATTTTAAATTCATTAATTGTATATATTATGCATTTATAAAGTATATAGATATTTTGATGTATGTTATAGAAAGAAATGATTAAACCAAGCTAATCATAAGCATATATTTTTGGTATATATATATATATATATATAATATATATATATACTCATTCCCCTGTTGAAATTTATGATACATTCTTATTTAATATAGTCCCCACTCTGAGACAAAGATTGCTAAAGATTATTCCTTTTTCTGACTAAAAATTTGTGCTCTTTATGTATGTGACTTTTCCCCAGTGATTACTGCTTCCTAGCCTCTAACAATAGTCCAATTATTCATTTATTTCAAATTAAAGAAGCTCATGCCATATTTCTCTGCACATACTTGGCTTATTTTATTAAACAAAATTCTCCTCCAGTTCTATCTATGGTGAAAAAAATTAAGAGAAATTCGTTATACTTGTTTAGTTATTTAAGTGTGGTGTGTGTGTGTGTGTGTGTGTGTGTGTGTGTACATCATGGAATGCACATGGAGTTCAGAAGACAATCAGAGAGGATCAGTTTCTCTTTCTAACAAGTAGGTCCTGAGGATAAAACTCAGATTATCAGGCTTGACAGCAAGTGCCTTTATTCTCTGAGCTGTCTTCCAGACCAGGAGTTTCTTCTTTTTAACAGCACAGTACTATTTTATTGTGTAAATGCATATAATCTCTTACCTACAATAGTATTATTTATGATTATTCAACATTGTTGTGGTAGAAAAGCAATGTGCATTTAATAGCAAGTGTATTTTGAAGTTTTAATTTGATCCCTCAGAAAAATATCAATTTATGGTACAATATTGAAAAGTCGCAACAAGCTGCAATTTACAACACAGTCACAAGATCATAAAGAAGGGGTGTTGATAATCTAAAATGTATTGTCTGAATGAACCATGATGCTCAATAGAATAAGACATTTAAATAATTTTAAATGAGTTCTAAATTAAATTTATGGATTTATTTATGTGATGTGTCTGTGTTTGTGTGTCCACACACAATATATGTACGTTGTATGTTTATGGATATGTATGAGCTACAATGTACACAATCCTAGGTTGTAGTTTGTCTATTCTTCAACCATGGGAGTCCCATAAATCTAGTTCACATCATCAGGCTTGGAAGCAAGAGCCTTTATATGCTGGCCCCAATTGTATTTTTTACTTACATTTTCTGTTTACATTAAGTTTATTGATATATAACCATCTTAAGTGTCATGCAGCATCTGTATATTGCATTTTCCTTGTTCATTTATTTATTATTGGACACATGTTCCTAAAATGTCTTATCTATCGTAAATTATGCTACAGTGGTCATAAGTGGAATCATTGTCACTTTAGCATACTAATCTTTTATAAACAATATTAATATTTATATTTATTTAAAATCTCTGTAATGAAAAATTAAAGAATACAGAAGCAAGTAGCAGACCAAAAGACAGTATGCTAGCAATACACATTTGGGAGAAAGGACCCATAAGTAGAAGGCATAATGATACACTTTAAATCAACTCAGAAAGAAACACTGATGACTTAAGTTTCAAAATAGGTTTCAAATGGTCAGTCATGAATAGGCACACTAGAAAAATATATGAACACAATAAACAATAGCCAGTGCAATATAGAACCACAACAAGCCCTGAATATTTCAATACCACTGAGACACAAGAAAATTACATTGAATCCAATTTTATGGATATCATACAGGCCCTAAAAAAGGAAATTAATAAATTACTTAAGGAAATCCAAGGAAATGCAAACAAGTGAAGGAAATAAATAAATCCCTTCAAGAAATCCAGGAAAACACAAATAAGGGGAAGAAATTAATAAGTCCCTTCAAGAAAGACAATAAACCAAGGAAAAGCAAACAAGTTAAGAAAATGAATAAAGCTACTCAAAAGCTGAAAATGGAATGGATACAGAAAATGTGGTATATTTACACAATATTAAAAACAATGAATTCATGAAATTCTTAGGCAAATGGATGGAACTAGAAAATATTATCCTGAGTGAAGTAAAACTCAACCACAAAAGAAGGCATATGTACTGACTGATAAGTGGATATTAGCCCAAAAGTTCGCAATACCCAAGATACAATGCCCAGACCACATGAAGCTCATGAAGAAGGAAGACCAAAGTCTGGGTGCTTTGGTCCTTCTTATAAGGAGTAACAAAATACTCATGGGAGCAAATATGGAGACAAAGTGTGAGTCAGAAACTGAAGGAGGGGCCATCCAGAGACTGCTCCACCTGGGTATCCATTCCATGTGCAGTCACCAAAGACAGACGATGATGTGGATGCCAGGAAGTACATGCTGACAGGAGCCTGATATACCTGTCTTCTTAGAGGTCTTCCAGAGCCTGACATATATAGAAGAGGATGTTCACAGCTAACCATTGAACTGATCATGGAGTTCCCAATGGAGGAGTTAGAGAGAAGACTGAATTAGCTGAAAGGGTTTGAGGCCCCATGAGGAGAGCAACAATACCAACCAACCAGAGCTCCCAGAGTCTAAACAGCCAGCCTGGGAAAACACATGGAGGGATCCATGGCTCCAGCTGTATATGTAGGGGAGGATGGCCTTCTTGGACATCCATGGGAGAGGAGGGCCTTGTTCCAGGGAAGGCTGAATACCACATTATAGGGAATTCAAGGGCAAGGAGGCAGGACAGGGTAGGTTGCTGGGGGCACATTCTCATAGAAGCAGGAGGAGGAGGGATGGAATAGGGGGTTTCTGGGTGGGGGGAATGGGGAAAGGGGATAACATCTGAAATGTAAATAAAGTATGCAATAAAAAATTAATTTCAAAAAAACTAAACTATAAAAAAAAAGAAACTACAAATTGAGGAAATGCTGGAGACAGTAAATCTAGCCAAGTGAACAGGAAATACAGACAAGACAAAAGAATAAGCAACATTATATAAGATATGGAAAGAAGAATCTCAGGTATTGAGCTAAAATAGAAAAAGATTCATGCATTGGTCAAAAAAACGTTAAATCTAACAATTTACACACACACACAAACACACACAGGAAATCTAGCACCGTATAAAAAGACAACCTACAAATAATAAAAAGGAATAGAAGGAGAAGATTCCCAAATCAAAAATCTAGAAAATATTTTTAACAAAATTATAGAAGGAATATTTCCTAAATTTAAGAAAGACATGCCTATAAAGGTACAAGAAAATGATAGAATACAAAATAGATTGAAACTATCCTTGCAACATTATAATCAAAACACTAAACATACACAAAAAAGAAAGAATGTTAAAAGTTGCAAGGGGAAAAGTAACATATAAAGGCAGACCTAGCAGAATTACATCTAACATCTCAAATGAGACTTTGAAAGCCAGAAGGGCCTGAACAGATGTTTCAAGAATTCTAAGAGACAAGATACACTAGCCCAGGTTACTATATCCAGCAAAACTTTCAATCACCATACATGTAGAAAGCAAGATATTCGATGACAAAGTCAAATTTAAACATTATGTATCCACAAATCCAGCCCTACAGAAAGTTTTAGAAGGAGAACTCTATCCTAATGGTAGCTAACTATGTCCATGAAAACACAGGAAATAAATAATCTCTCACCAACAAAACCAAAAAATGGGGAAATACACACACACACACACACATGCACGCACACACCACTGCCACCAACAAAAATAACAACAAAAAAGGACAACAAAATAACAAGAACTGACAATCATTGGCAATTAATATTTCTAAATGTCAATGGAGCCAATTCCCCAATTTAAAAATCACAGCCTCACAGAATGGATACAAGAAAAGGATCTATTTTTCTACTGCGTAAAAGAGACACACTTCACAAGCAAAGATAGACATTACCCTTTACAATAGTCATGAAGAATATAAAATATCTTGGGTATAACTCTAAGCAGAAAAGTGAAAGATCTATATGACAAGAACTTCAAGTCCCTGAACAAAGAAATTAAAGAAGATATAAGAAGATGGAAAGATCTCCCATGTTCATGGATTGGTAAGATTAACATGGAAAAATGGGCATGGTATCAAAAAACAATCTACAGATTCCGTGCGATCCACATCAAAATTCTAACAAAATTCTTTACAGACCTTTAAAGGATAATACTCAACTTCATATTGGAAAACACTTAGATAGATAAAACTGTACTGTACAATAAAATAACTTCCAGAGGTATCACGATCCCTGACTTCAAGCTGCACTAGAGATAAATAGTAATAAAAAACACATGGTTTGGGCATAAAAACAGACAGGTTGATGAACAGAATTGAGTTGAAGACCCAGCCATAAATCCACATACCTAGAGGAGGCTGGACTCCCAGGAGTTCTAACATGCCCATGAGTGTAGAATAAGAGACAGTGGAATGGGCCCATGGAACTTTAAAACAATATCTTCATAAAAAAATAAAGAGGGAGATACACCCTTGTACACCACAAATTTATTTTAATCAAGTTCTTTTTATTTTTTATTGTAATTTTTTTTTATTTGGATGCCAAGAAACATTCTGCTGAGTGTCTATGGCATTCTACAACTAGGCATACTTGTGCATAGGTGAAAGGAAAGGATTGAGTTACTGGAATACGATATGATCCCAATCAGGTATTAAATATGGGGAAGAGGGCATGTTGTGTTTTTTTTCTGCAGGATGCTGAAGGAACATGGTGGCTTCCAGAGCAACGAGTGAGACTTGCTAATGCTATGACAAAGAATGATACTGACCGGTGAGCTTGCTGAGTGCCCTGATAATGGTGACTGGGAAGCTATATTGGACATAAGTTCCCGACCCACCATTGTTTACCTATATTCCTGATGGGACAAGCTGCCTTGCCTCAAGTTTTTAGACCTTATGGAACAGAGAATCAAAAAGAAGTTATAATGACTCTTGCATTGTTATTAAATGTGACCAGTTATTCAGACTCAATCATGTACTGGTCTAGAAATCAATCCAATATTGGAAATAGGAGTCTTCATTTTGAAGGTTGGTTCTGGACAGTTTTCAGAGATATATATGGAAATTAGCTGCAGTTCTCTGTGATGTTATGTTAGCAAAACATAAAGTTGTGGCAAGATCTAGATTTCAAACAGGTGTTAGTACATGTGCTAAGGCTCTTTTAATTGTCAAGTTAAAATTTCTTTTGTTTCTTCTACAGTATTTAATGTAAGGTGCAATGATTGTACACCTTCTAATTGTGTTAGGGTTTTGAAATCAGGCATGTCAGTTAAGGAGGTCTATCAACCAGCTTTTGTTTTAGTGCCCTGAGTAGCACAGAATCATGCTATTCTAAAAATACCTTGCAAGTACTGAAAGAAATGAGTTAGACTTTAAGCAGAAGCAAGAAGGTAGTGGGCTTGATTATTGCTGGTATAAAAGCTTTAATTACATTAATTGCTAGCACCACTGCTTCTGAAATTACTGTGACACAAGAAGTTAAGACAGCTACTTTGGTTAATCATTTAGCAAAAAAAAAAAAAATGTTACTAATGTGCTGAATATACAAGAGGATTTAGATAGGCATTTGGAAGAATGGATTGATATTCTTTATCCTATTCAAATTACTCTAAGGAGGTTCAGAATTTAAGGGTAAGGAGCCATCTTGAGTGTCATACCAAATACCATTGGATTCATGTCAGTTCTAAAATTTACAGTGGTAGCCATTATAATTAGGAAGAAGTTTAATGACACTTGCAGTGTATTTGGCATAATTCTAACACATCTTAGGATGTTTTAATGATACATAGGGAGCTTATGAATTTCGAGAATGCTGCTCTGCTGAGTGCTGATGCTGTTGATACTGCAGATAAAATTACCCATGGCCCAATGTCAGTATTTCTATTTTGGTCAAGCTTCAAAACTGGTATATATCGCTTGATCATGCTACCCCTTTTTGTCCTGAGAATACTTTTATTCCTGCCCATTGTGTTAAAACTGTTCTTTAACAACATCAACATGTTGGCAGCCAAAGTACAGGGCTTGAACTTGAAAATGGACCCCCCAGACAGAATTATTAATTTAATAGCCTGGCAAGCCATGGATGGATAAGATTCTGCCCAGAGCCTTACCAACCTAAGACATATGTGTATTGCTTTTGATAATGCATATTCCATGACAGGTAAAGAAGGCATTTTTTTCAGAATGACCTAAGACAGGCTCATTCTTGTTTATGAAATAAACAAGAAGGAGAGGTGGAGAGCCTTTGGAGCTGCTTGGCAAGTATCTGACATGGGCCAAGGATAAGGAAATGGACTGCTTAGCAGGAATATGACATTGGCCAAGGACAAGGAAGTAGGCTTCAGGCAGGAATCTGACATTAGGCTAGAACAATGAAATAATTTCAGGTAGGAATCTAAATCTTAGGCTAGAACAAAGAAGTAATTTCAGGCAGGAATCTAAATATTAGGCTAGAATAAAGAAGTAATTTCAGACAGGATTCTAAATTTTAGGCTAGAACAAGGAATTAGGCTTTAGACATGAAAATGACCTTGAGCAAGGACAGGAAAGTAGGCTCAAATACTTTGTTCACCCTGATAAGCCCTTTAAAACAGTGATCATCGAGTGTTCACGTAATTGGGTTTAATGTCTTGCTTTTTCTTTGGCTATTTGTGTTTATTGTCTTGCTCATTCCTTGACTATTTGCATCTATTGTATTACTAGACTCTCAACCTAGAACTGACCTTAATACATGCATGTAATTAAAATGGTGTAAAAGTGCAAAGGAGGAGGGGGGATGGGATAGGGGGTTCTAGGGAGGGGAAATGGGGAAAGGGCATGACATCTGTATTGTAAATAAATGAAATATCCAATAAAAAAAGAAAAAAAATCCACATACCTATGTACACCTGATTTTTTATAAATAACCAAGAATTATAAAATGGAAAAAAGAAACCATCTTCAAAAAAATGGTACTGCTCTAACTGGATGTCAGCATGTAGAAGAATACAAATAAATCCATATCTATCACTTTGAAAATAAATAAAATCCAAGTAGATCAAGACTTCAAAATAAAACCTGATACACTGAACCTGATAGAAGAGAAAGTGAAAAATAGCCTTGAACACATTGGCACAGAAAGCAACATAACACCCAAGCATAACACCAATAATGCAGGTGCTAAGATATACAAGTAATAAATGGAACCTATGAAACTGCAAAGCTTTTGTAGGCAAAAGACACTATCAATATGAAAAAAAAAAAAAAAAAAAAAAAAAAAAAAACCACTGCAGCCTACATAATAGGGAAAGATTTTTACCAACTCCACATCTGACAGAGAGCTAATAGTACAAGTACATAATGAACTCAAGAAACTGGACATCAAAACAACCAAATAATCTAACTTAAAAATGGGGTAAAGATTTAAACAGAGAATTCTCTACAGAAGAATCTCAAACAGCTGAGAATCACCTAAAGAAATGTTCAATGGCATTAGCCATCAGAGAGATATAAATCAAACTGAGTCTGAGATTTCATCTTATACCCATCTGAATGGCCAGGATCTAAACCACAAGTGACGGCTTATACTGGTAAGGATGTGGAGCAAAGGGAATACTATTCCATTGCTGCTGGGAGTGCAAACCTGTACAGCCAATTTTGAAATCTATGTGGTGGTTTCTCTAAAAAATTGGGATTTGATGTATCTCAAGACCCAGATATAGCACTCATGGGTCTATACAAAGTAAACTCAATTCTATCACAAGAACACTTACTCAACTATGTTTATAGTAGTTTTATTCCTAGTAACCATAATGTAGAAACAACCTAGATGTCCCTCAACCAAGATTGTATAAAGAAATGTGGTACATTGTGTTACTCATCTGTTTAAAAATAATAATAATAACATGAAATTTTCTGACAAATGGATGGAACTAGAAAAACTAATCCTGAATGAGGTAACCCAGCCTCAGAAAGACAAACATGGTATCTACTCACTTATAAGTGGATGTTAGCTGTAAAGTAAATGATAATCATGCTAGAATCCACATGACTCAGATAGACTAAATAACAAGGAAGGCTCAATAAAAGATGTATAAATATTCCTGGAAAAAACGAAATAGAATATATATTGCTGGTAGACTGCAGGCAGGTGAAGAAGTGAACAGGAGTGATCAGATTGGGAAGGATAGAGGGAGAGAGTACTGGGAGAGACACCTGGAATCAGGATAGGATATTTTGGGGGTGAGATAGAAATGTAATGCAATGGAATTTGCCACGAATCTACAAGGGTAACCCTAGCTAAGACTCCTAGTGATGGGAGACACAGGGTCTTCATTGGGGATCTCCTGTAACCAGGCAAGACTCCCAGAGAAGAGAGATTGGGACACCAACTCAACCACAAAATCTTCAACCTATTCGCACTGTCTATAAGATGTACTGGAGTAAAGGTGGTGCAAAAATTGTGGGAATGGCCAACTAAAGACTGGTCCAGCTTGAGACTCATGCCATAAGAGGGATCCTACTCCTAACACTGCATGGAGTGCCAAAAACCAGAGGCTGGATAGCTCTGAGACCTAGGATAAAACTAAACATGACCAGAAAAAAGTCAATAAAATGATTCCTAATGATACAATAATAATATGTTATACTCTTAGACAGGAGGCTAGAATAATTGTCATCAGAGAGGTTTCCTCCAGAAATTAATGGAAACAGATCCAGAGACCCACAAGCATTAGTCAGAGATCCGGAATACTGGGGAAGAAGGGGAAGAGGATTGTACAAGCAAGAGGAGTCAAGGACACCACAAGAAAACCCACAGAATCAACTAACCTTGGTTCATAGGGTGCTCACAAAGACCAAACCAACAATCATGGAGCCTATATGGGTCTAACCTAGGTCCTAGGCAAGTATGCTATGGTGGTGGTGCTGTGGTGTCTCTGACTCTTTTGCCTATGCTTAGGATACTTTTCCTCCTACTGGGTTGCCTCATCCAGCATTGTTATGAGGGCCTGTGCCTACTCTTACTACAACCTGATATACCAGTCTTGTTGATACCCATGGGAGGCTTGCCTTTTTCTGAAGAGAAAGAGAGGAGTGGATGGGGTTGGGGGACTGAGAGGAGTGGAGGGAGGGGAAACTGCAGTCAGGACGTAATACATGAAAGAAAAATAAATAAAAAGGAAATTTTTTTAAGTTTCATTTTTCTCCATATAAATTTCAGTGGTTCCAGTATCATTTATTGAAAAGAATTTCACTGTCTCCAAAAGACTGGCTTTCCACTGTTCCTCTGTTTAATAGCAGTTGACTATATTCACTGTATTTTAAATTCCAAATTCCACCTGCTCATTTCTGGTATATAAAAAGCCAAATAATGTATATTTTAACCAGAATTGTGCATCATTTTTGGAACAGTTCTTTATTTCTAAAACTTTTTGTTGGTTTGAAGGAGTTATGTATCCATAAGCAATCATGCAATCTACATATAAATACAACTTTATTTCTTCCTTTCTCATATGCTAGATATTTTATTTGCCTTTCTGGTATTGTTATATCACTTTCTATTTCCAGTAAAATTTGGAACTATGGTGGGGAGAGGAAAAACCCTGGACTTCTTCCTGGCAATACTGATTAGGCATCTCTTTATCATTATTAAGTTTTATATTAGCTTCAGGCTATCAGTAGTTGCAGAAGTTACTCTATTATGTTGGATATTATCAATGTCTTTTTGTTTGTTTTATTTTGTTTTGTTTTTCTAGACAGGGTTTCTCTACACAACAACCCTGGCTGTCCTGAAACTCACTCTGTAGACCAGGCTGACCTCAAGATCACAGAGATCTGTCTGCTTCTGTCTCCTGAGTGCTAGGATTAAAAGTATGCACCACCACTGTCAGGATGCTAAACTGTAGTTTTAATTTCTTGTGATGTCTTTGTTGAATTTTCTTTTATTAGGTTAATACTGACCTTAAAGTGTAAGGTAGGAAGTGTTCTCTGTTGTGGAAGATATTTTTCCAAAACTGATAAAATTTCAACTGCTATTAAATAGAGGAACAACGGAAAGCCAGACTTTTGGAGACAGTGAAAGTTTTTTCAATAAATGATACTGGAACCACTGAAATTGATTCAGAACTGATATAATTTCTTCCTTAAATATTTGGTTTAATTTACTACTAAACCTATTTAGACACTGTGCTGTCTAACTTTTAGGATTACTTAGATTTGTTGTGTGCCAACTTCATAGATGATTACATTCTTATCTCACTCTCACTTACCTTCCTTACACATACATCAACCATCATATAAGTTCTTTTCCCATATTCTTGCCATGTCTGTCTGTCCCCACCCCTCTCTCTTCCTTTCTCTCCCTCTCTCTCTTCCTCCCACCTCCTCTCTCTCTCTCTCTACCTGTATGTTGATCTATCTCTCTGGGTATGTATGTATGTATGTTTGTATGTATGTATGTATGTGTGTGTGTATGTACGAATGTATGTATGTGTGTCTGTGTGTGTGTTGACTCACTCAGTTTAAATACTGTCATCTGTCTGACCATGCTTTAGGACTTTAGAAGTGATAGGCTCAATAGTGGATGTAAAACTAACAATAACTTCCTCTCCCAGAATATTAGTGTCTAAGAGATCAGAATGGAGGAGCATTCTCAGTCCTGTGCAGGTCCAGAGCAGGTAACTATGGCTGCTGCGAGTCCATGGTTGAAATAGTGATGTCTTTCCAGGGAAGACAGCAGTTTGCATCCCTTTTTTCTACCATAAAGCTCTTTCATTTGTTCCATACCCCCTTTCATGGTGTTTTCTGTGCCTTAGAGTGTGTAATACAAATGGCCTGTTTAAGGCTGGTTGCTTTATGCTCTTGAATGCTATTAAGTGTTGCCTCTGTTTATTTTATTCACAACAGCTTAACCAGAATTTTTTTGACTTGTGTGAATTATAGTAGAACCAACATGATTGGTTCATTTCAATGGGGGCATTATGCATATGAGTTCCTTGTAGCCACTGGTCAATGGAGTAAGAATCAATGAGGCTTCTTTTATTCATGTTATTGTCCTTTATGTTCTTCATTTTTATTTAGCGAACTTACAGCAGATATTTCTGCAACATCATTTGTCAAACTTATTAATCTTGAAATAACTGACTGTTTCATTCATTATTTTGTTTGATTTTCTGTTTTAAATTTCAACTCTAATTTATATTACTCTTTCTTTCTTCTCTTATTGTAAATCAAGCAAGACCTAACCAACTCCCAGAGACCCTATGTCTTAACATCATTGCCTTGAGGCTTAAATTTCAACATAAGAGTTGTGCAGAGGAGTCACATTTGACCATCACCATTGATTCTTAATTTTTACTCCCTTAGGTAAGTAAGATAGAGCATTTGTAAAAGCAGTGAGCTATTTCTTTCCTTCCTGAATGGACAGAATAGTAGGAATATTAATAAATTGCATATCCCATAATTGACTAAAGTATGTTGAGAATGCATAAAGACCTTTAAAAACTCATTAATAAAATATAAATCGTGCAATAAAAGTGAGCTAATGATTTTAATAGACATTTTTGAAAAAAATATATTAATGAACAGTAACCACATAAAAGATGCTCACCCACATTGCCTACTACAGAGACAGAACACCTCAAAACCATAATGAGATATTACTTTTCACCTACCAGAATTGCTATCATAAAAAGACAATGGGGGTAGAGAAACTGGAAACCAAATATATTTTTAGAAAGAATGTAAAATGGTCAACTCACTTTTGAATATTTTTCAAAAGTGAGGCTTCTTTCTTTTAGAAATAAAGTTAACAGATGGCTCAATAATTCTACTTCCAAGAGTATGCACAAAATAAATGAGAATACATGGTCACACAAACCTTTGCTTACCAATGTTCATAGTATATAAATCATCATATCCAGAAATAGGGATTTCCTAAATGTATATAAAGTAATCAACAGATAAAGACATGATTATTACAAAATAAAATCTTATCAATGCATAAATGGAAATGAGTTACTGATAACATCCTACAGCATGAATAGAGCTTATAAAACATACAGTGTGAAAAAGTACACACAATTCTCCACATACTGTATGATTCTGTATGAACTGTAGATTACTAGCTAGGATGGGGAGGGGTGAAGAGTGGCTGTTAGTGTGGCTAAGATGGACTTTGAACTAATGAAATTGTCTACAAATTATGTTGATGAAAATACTTAAAATAATCAATCGATGCAGATAAAATGTTTTAAAATGCAAACATACCGGGCCATGGAAGAGAATTTTAGGATTCTCTTATATTCTAGAAAACTCACAAGATGTAACCATCTACTGAGAAATGTTTGGGGAAGTACAGTGAGTAACCCAGCTGTCTCAAATGGACTTAGACAACCATAAAAATTTGAGAATTTTATCTTCATATGTTAATTGTTATTTATCTTAATTTATCCAAGTTTAGCTTTAAACTTAGAAAATCATGACATCAGTTTATCATACGAAAATACAGTTTTTTATTTTGCTCATTATATATTAAATAAAAATGTATTGTGATAGAAAGAATGTATAACCAGGCAAATGACATGTTTCATTTAATCTTCCAAGTTTGTAACTTAATAATTAATCTAAAATACAAAAATATACCTATCTGTTCAGATCTATGTGTTTTTGCAGAATTACTTTAATGGAATTATTCTTTGACATAATGTTATCAGCCTTCACTGAGTTTATGACCAAAATGAGTCCTATGAAAACACTGCAAGGTAACATGAAAACAACATTCTCTATTACTTTCCTGTTTTACAAAAGCCTACAGCACAATTTTCTGTCTAGATTCAATACCAAGAAGATTGTTGCTTAGGAAAATTTTGTTTCATAGTGTTCTCACAAGTTCTGAGACTATTATTCCTTTGCTTTTGTTCCTACACAGGTCTGAGATAATTTGTGGATCATTTCTTACCACTGTCCAATGATGATTACATGTACTTTGCACATTAGCTTTACCTAGGGTTTTCTGTTTATCTTATTTTGTACTTGCCTTTGTAATATTTCAAATAATTTGGAAACAAAATTATAAAAGATGGACAGTGTTATTTAGAGAAAATAGGTAGGAAAACAGATAATAGACAAGACATTAGATTGATCATCTCAGTCACAAACTTACCCTGACTCCACAAAAACCATTTCACAAAGTCATACTATTGACCCAAGTAAGTGAAACTAAGAACTTGACTAGTTCTATACCACCAGTAACTAGGAGTTCTCTTTCCATTTGCTGAAAGTTTGTTTTTGCTATTACATGCGTGATTTTCATTAACAATAATGCTTCATACACAAATGCAACTCAAATTTTATGACATATTGATTGATGTGGTGATTTTGGAACATTATCAATTCATTTCTGCAACAATAACACTTTCATTTGATATATCTACTTAAATACAATACTTGAAGTATAAGTATTTTCTTATGAAAAAGTTAGCAAAAATGTTCTGCTTTTCCTTTTAAGACATGGAAAGAATAGGTCATATTGTGCCTACTTAGTTGTGTAAGCCTTTTGGAAGGTTTGCCTGATTGATTGATTGAATTTTTTTACTTTTTATTAAATTGTTTGGTGTCATGGTAACCCAGGATCGTCTCTTACTCAAGAGAGAAGCAGATCATGACATTTTTATTACATGTCTTCAAGAATGACAGTATGGAAAGGCCCCGCTTGACTTGGGAAAGTGTAATCATTTGCCAGATGCCTGAGATTGTGGCATTTGCGTCATTGCTAAAGGGGGTGGACAAATAACTGTCATGCTTTGCTACAAGATTGTTCCAGGAAGAAGCCTTGAATGGTCTTTAGAATGACCACACATTCCTTTCTAGTTCCTGTTTTGTTGAAGATACAGCCCACAGCACATAAAGTATTTAAACTTTTAACATCCAAAAAAAAGAGAAAACAAACTCTATGAGCTAAATGCATGTGCTGTTAACTGTAAACTTCTGAAGGGTAGAGGAAAATGTACATTAAGAAATGGGCATTGTATAAATAGTTCCATATGGTATCTTATACATCATATGTGTTACAACCTGTTAAACAAGGAATACATAGCTAAGTTTTGTAGGCATTGCTCAATGCTTGGATAGTCTTAGTGAGATAGCATTCACCTATGAGGTTTGATTTCTCAGAGTAGAGAGGAATTGTCCAAAAAGGCTGTTAGATGGAACAGGTAGTTTTTTTCTCAAAACTGTTCCCAATCCTAGACTTCTTATCATAAAAAAATGAAATTGCATAAAAGCAGTTATTCTAACAAGAAAGTTGGAAATCATCCCTTTCTTCATTAATAGGATGTGGATTTAACCTTTGAAATCCACAAAAAAATACTATGTACTCAATTCTAAATGATGCTTTGAATAGAGGAATGGTGTCATACTCACCACACTGTTTTGACCTAAACAAGGGAACTTAAAGACCTTTGTCTCATAGATTCTACTTTACTCAACAAGTGAAACATTTTCTTAAAAGATTATAAGGTAGAATATGTCACCAATATACACATAACACATCAGAAACCCAGTAAAAAAGAATATTACAATAAGTGATATTGCCAAACTATTCTGGATAGTCATCTTGGGTGGTGATATGATTGCTCATGATACCAGATAGTGGTGATGCATCATGGTAGGATGCTGATACTGAGTTTATGAGTTAGAGATCACACTGAGAAAACATCAGTATTTGCCTAGCTTTGCTTTAGAACAGAGAGAAGATGGGCCTGGGTCAAGGAATGAGGCTCAGCATTCTCTGGCAAGAACAAAGCCTAGCTCAATATGAATGATGGCCAGCTGTTGCCCTCACCAATGCAGTTTCACAGCCACACTGGCTGAGAGCTTTGCTCCTAGGCCAAGACTTCAGCATCAGAGTAGGTAGAGCTACGGGTGTCTCTCTGGGCAAGATCTGGGGTTAAGCAGATCCAATCCATGAGCTTCCATAGAGTAAAGGAACATGGGACCCATCCAGAAGTAGAGCAGGCAAAAAGGGGGCCTGTGGAAATCAGGCTCACATGGGCCCTAGCCATCAGGAAAGGGGTGAGCTCTGTCTGAAACATATGCTTTCTTCTCTGCAAATTTTCCTTTTCTTGCAACAAGCATGCAAGTGACAGTGACTCGGTGCTGTCTAATTGCATCTGTCCCTGGTGACCCTGTCTTTCCAGCATGAGGACTCAAGAACCAGTATCCTACCCGCAGGTCAGAAGAGGTCACCCACTGGCCTCACTCAAAAGATTTTAATAGGGTTCTCTCATCTGTAGGTGAGTTTGGAAACACTGACAGGAAGGCAAATAATTGCATTTTCTCCCAAAGCTGACGGAAACGATTTTCTACATTAATGGTGAAAACAGGACTCCTTGCCTCTGTGAACATTTTATAGTGCAGGCTGTAATGAGTGAGAAAATGCCTTGCTTTTAATAGTTAATCCTCTGATGCTTCGTGTCTTCGAAGGTAAGTTGATGTAGCAAATTGTCAGTGTTGCAGACAGAGATTGAGCCCAGAACAGCCTCCTTGCCTGGTCTACTGCGTCACTTAGCTGTTGTTAGCACAGCAGGAAAATTGGCACTTGTTTGAAACAGTTATTTTCAGCCAGGATGGCACAGTCTCATCATGCACAAACAGCTCATATGAGAGGTCAAGGAAGAGGAGTCATGCTGCCCCAACCTACTCCAGTGGCCCAGGACTCCTTTAGCCTAACATACTGTGGGAGGTAAAGGAGCACCAGTGCCCATGGGTAATGTTTTGACCATGCCAATTTCATTTGGTGGCTATTCTTCAATTCTCCTAATGTAGAGTTGAGTTTCTTTTTGTTTCTAAATGTCTACTACATTCTTCTTCCTTGTATGAATGAAAATGGTCTTAGCTTTCTGTTTTCTTTGGAGACCACATATATTATGCATCCACATTTATAATGAAATTTATAGCATTTTTCATACTCCTGTGCTTGAAAAGACATATTTTGAAACATTCCTTTCTGATCTTATTTATTGGAAATTTGTGAAATTTAGATTTGTATCAGGTTCACCTTATTTCAACAGAACTATGTTTTCCCAAAAATTTTTTGTTTTGATAATTTTGAAATAGTCTCATCAGTATGAAAACTTCTAAACATAGTGATACTACTGTTAGGATTAATTATTTTTACATTGTAGTTGGATATATATGTGGCTTTTCAAAACTTTAATTAACAAGATTTGCTAGACTACCCTCCCCCACACACTTTCTAGTGTATGTGAATTTCAAGACTCATTGAATTTACAGATATGTTAACATGGTCTCTCTTAAGTTAACCTAAATTTAGAGTACAAATGTCTGTTTGGTGAGTCCTTCACAAATGTTCCCTTCACTGGGGAGAAGGGAAGAGAGTTTTCTTGCCTATAACATTACTGATCTAATGTTATTTCTCTAGACTTTTCTTTTATTGTGTGATAACAAGGAAATGATGCAAAGTCATGGCGACTTCTTCATGGTATAATTTTTTTGAATTAACATTGGAATCTTGTTTGATTGTATATAACTCCTGAAAGAATATTAAAGATAATATACAGTGATATATAATGTACAAAGCATATATATATGGTCTTATTCCTACCACAAGTCCAAACTTGGAAAAACTTCAACTCTCAAATGCTTCTAATGAAATTTGACATTTCGTTTAGGTTTTCTTTAAAAACCTTATAAGTTACCATTAAATATCAGAGTTAGTTACCAATTTTTCATCACGAAATTCATTATAACAAAATCCCAGAATTTTGAGATGTTAAAAGCATGTGGATTAATCTCTTTGTTTTGCACACAAGGTATCTTGAGGACAAAGAAGCAACAATACCCAAGAAGTTTCTGACAGAGTTCAAATTATTGCTCCATGACAACCAGTAATTGGCCTTGTGTACACTCTTACAGATTCAGGTCATGGCATTAAGTCCTATTATAGTGCTCATGATACAGTCTATTAAAATATATCCCCAAGTCCAGACCGCATATTTCTTCCAAACTGCAGATTATTGTTGCTAAATAACATGTTCTAGTATCTAGCTAACTTTCCTTTGAGGCAAAATTTTAAATGGAAATATACTTTTCATTTGAAACTGAGAGATAGACATTTCACTTAACAGTATACAAATTAACTACTTAGTATAGGTCTCTAACATGTAATTAAATATAACTTTCAATGCTCATTTTTATAATATTTCATGACCACATACTTTAAACCATGGTAATATTATAAAATTGCTTTTGTGGATTTTAATTTTATTAATACTTCTAAGTCACAAACAGTTTTGGCTTATATACAGTTCACAACCACATCCTTGGCTGTGTCCTGAGTGAGACGTTGTATATCATTGGCTCATTGCATTTATTACCTATCTGTACTGGATACTCTTTGAATTCCATAACTTGTATGAAATTCCTGAGAAATAAGCATACAGTGGCAGAAAGTAGGTCATTTAAGGCCAGTTGTGGATCAACTGACTGAGACACAGGCATAAGATTAGAGAGTGATGGAAGTGCTCTATATTTACTTCTGAAATAGTTACATGGGAATACACAATCTGTTCTGACTCAATGATCTGTTTACTTTAACTTGGTGCATTTTACTGAAAATTAAAACCTAATAAAGTTAATTATGCTCTAAAGTAAAAAATCTATAATCAAAGCCTATGTGTAGAAATCACTGATAAAGTATATTTGGTCAGAATAATGGCCCATGGTTGTGGACTTCTAGATTCTCGAATCTCAGGTAAGCTTTCACTGACAAGATGCTGATGCTTTAAATCATGTTCTTTTTCCACAACAAAAAATCTTTTATTGTGGTGAAGGGGTTGCTGTAGAGTAGACCTTTGTACATTCACTGCACAGCTTGATCACTGGTACTGTTTCCAGAGTCCAGAGACTTCAATACAGCTAGAAGCAGCATAGAGCTAGAGAAGGCATCATCTTCTCCAGAGGCCAGACTAACTGTGGTTGAGGTCTGTGACCATCATGTTTAGCTGCTGAATTTATACTCACTCAATGTTTTGGGTGTGAGGGATGTGTGTGTGTATGTGTGTATGTATGTATGTGTCTGTGTGTGTGTGTGTGTATGTGTGTTGTGTTTTGAGTGTGTCTGTATCTGTGTGGGTGAGGCTGATCATTGAGAAGCTTGTAATGTTTGTACAACCTGTGCATTTTAGGTAGCCACTTGAGGATGCTCTTGAAAATGCATTTCACCTAGAATACAGTGTTTGCTTCCTTGTGTCGAGGAATTTTAATCCAGCAACATGGCTGCTCTGGCAAGGGATCACATCCAAAAAGTTAGGTCTGTGTGGTTAAGCAGGAATGCAAACATACCACACACCTTTAATCCCTCTAACTTGAAAACAGGCATGTCCTTAGTACACAATGTTAACATAAAATTAGTTTGTAGAAAGAAGCAGTCATGTTTGAAAAGGATATCTAACCGAGGGTCAGACAAAGTGGTGAATCAGAGAAAGATTTGATATAATGAGTCAGGGAAAAGATGCACCCAACTCTCAGGAGAAAGGAAAAGATATATTTGTGACGTAAATTGAGCAGCACAGGAAGAGAGAGTCAGTTCCATTGAGTCAGTTGGGAGTCAGTGCAGTGAGTGCAGTGCAGTGAAGTTGAGTTTTCTCATGAGTTCATGCAGTTCAGTGCAGGTCAGAAGATACAGATCAAGCCAGAAAATGAGGAGCCAGAAGATTATAACAAATTGCCAGAATTAGTTTGAAGCCAGGCAGAGCAATTCTGTCAGAAGCTGAGAGAAGCCAGATTGAATCGGTCAGATTATAGAAGAGTTTGAGCCGAAACAACTGAGTTGAATAAGCCAACCAGAGTTCAGAAATAACTAGAAAGGGTAAGATTATTCAGCAGTAAGCCTCCAAGACAATTATATCATGTGAATAAAAGTAATTTTTATACTTGATTTTATGAAGGTAGTCTTTAGGAATTAAATCATGTGAAATATATCAGGTTACAATGGGCACTGGTTTGGACCACCTCTACCCCTTCCATCCCTTTTCTCCAACCCCCAATCAAGCTTTTATATCAATATTTGAGGAGGCATTATATAAGCCTATTTTCAGAGGCATGCTTAAATTAAATTGAGTTAACATGAGAGTGTTAGCAAAGGTCATTGGCTGTGAAAAACACAATCCTGAATTTTTATCTAGATTTAATTTCAATTAAAAGAAATACATGACTTTTCCTATAATGAATAATTATATAATCTCTATTCCTTTGTGTTCCTGTTATACAAAATTCACTGAAGTGAATGCTGAAGGGATATAAAGCATTTTCTTTTAGTGTGTCTGAATTGCCTAGTTTTAAGAAATAGACACTACTGGTGGAAAATATGAGTTTATAGAGTGCTGTTATAAATGAAGCATGTATCTCATCTTCCTGACCCTCCCAAAGCCTCAGAGAACAACACTGAAGAGGGACAGAATGATTGTTAGAGCCAGAGGCATTGTATGAAATATGAAACAGTGTCTTCTGAACATGACAGGATTATCTTACTAAAAGACACACATGCAACTATGGTTACCTGCATAAAACCAGCACAAGGTCAAGTGTTGTGGAAACTTCTGCTTTCTTTGGAACGTCATTTATGTCAAATGTTGTTTTGCTGGGGAACATGGGTGAAAGAATGGTTTGCTGAAGCAAACACAGGCAAAAGGATGTTTTGCTATAGCAGACATGTGAAATGACATGTGATGAAGAAATATAAATATGACCCCAAAGACAGTGGGTGTTGGAACATTGGTTTGCTCTGCTTTGCCTCACTATTCTTCATTAATGACACACATGTATTGGTTTGCATTACATTGCATTGCTGAGCACCACTTGTGGTAACTCCACAGAAAGAAGCTCACCAAAGAACTTCTCATGAGGTTCTTGCAGCTTCTTGCCACTTCTGCAGTCTCTGGCCAGTTGACAAGCCTTGTGTTTTTTTCTGGATTGGACTACCCTTGCTAGTACATATGTTGTAACTGCCAAGTGGACTAGACAACAGCTGATGTTTTATGTGTGGTGTCTCCAAAGGGAACTCGACTGCTGATATCCTGACAATGAAAATTGAACTCTCCCCCAAAGAACTATTTTTAAACAGGTCTACTTCCACCCCAACCCCTGTGTCCTAATAATATTTCATTTCTACAACCTGTGGTGGGTAGTATGCTAGAGGAGAGATTGAACATTTATTAAAGTAGGTTGGAAAAAATTTAACCCTAAACAAGTCTGTCAAAATTCTAGCAGAATGGAGGAGACCTCATGACTCCCCATCCATAACTGAGAAGATACTGATATTTGATAGTTACTAGGGAAAGAAGAATCAGGTTGTTTAATGGATGTGGTCCCTGGTAGATAAACCATACACTGGGAAATGGCCCTATACACATGCATATATTGGCAGTATTGGACTCAGTTGGGTATAAAATAAGAAGAGATGAAGTTGCAAAAGGAGTAGAGAGGTGGAGTAGACCATGAAGGAATTAGGTGGTGGAGTGTGGCATGTTTATAATAAAAATATATATGCATGCTTGAAATTCTCAATGAATTAATAAAAATATGTTTTTAAAATAAACAAACAAACATCTTTGGAAAGTGTGATATTTTAGCACTACCATGGCATTGTGTAAAAAAGTGTATGAAGAAATGTGGTATTTATAGGACAGAAAAAATCAACTTCATGGTCATGATGAATGTTCATGTTCAATATTACATCAAAAATAACTTCATCCTAAAGTAATGGGAATATCAGTTTGAGATCTTGAGAAGTCTTAAGTCACTGGCCCCAAAGCCTTATTTATCTGTTAGCTAAAGATGTAGTCACAGTGAATCTTACTCATGCTTTATACTATGTACTCTTTACATTGTATTGTGACAAGATTTATATTTAACCTATGAGCTCCTTCAGGAAGGAAGCTGTATATTTTGCATTTGTACCACCATCTTATTACAAAATTCACATTCTTTAATGATAAGTGTCAATGGAGTCCATTAATGACTTTAAGAAGCAAAGCAAACATAACTATGCATTAGGATATATCAAATACAAGTAAGTTAGAAAATGTTAAGACTGTCACAATTAATTCCTATGTCCTAAATACCATGTTTTGGTTTTGGTTTTCGTTCTGGGGTGTTATTGATGGTGATGATGAATTGTAGGACATTTTAGTCAAAGTCAGACTATATATACAATGAGTTCAAGAACTTATCAAAGCATCTATTACATATAAAATCAAGGCCGTATTCCTATGTAGAATTAACAGTTCATGAAACTATTGTTTTAAAACAATGAAATGATATGTTTCACATGATATACCAAATTACTGTTTTATTTCCACAAATGAAACCAAAAGCAGTGTCTCTGATCTAGATACCTAGAAACAAAGACTAACATTCTTGTATTTATCAATATTCAATATTTCAAGGTATTACCACAACATAAATGTCAATGCCTATTATTTATGTGCATGAGTGTATGAACAGAAATTTTAACTGTTGCTATTCCTACCTGTGCAACATTTTTATTTTGAGCTAAGAAGATACAGCAGTTGGGAACAAATATGCACACAAGAAGTATAGCTTAATTTTAAAATTCAGAAATGAAATTTGTTCTATCTAGAAATACAAATGACCCCTACATGCTAGTTTTCTATTTTGAGGTATCTATTTTGATATGTGTATTCTCTTTCATGTGAGTCTTTGATTACCAGTCATATATAGTTATTAATCACAATATTGAACCACTGCATTCCTCCTTCCCTGAATATCCTTTGCTGCAGGTTTGAATTTGTACTCAGTCACTGTCTCAAAGTGCTAGTGAATATTTTAATAAAGGCACTGTTTTTACTTCCTTTATGTGATCTAAATATTGATAGTTTTGTTCTTTGTTTCTATTAAATGTTATCATCTAGATGTCCTTACATAGAAATTTTATGTCACATGCATACGTATAGCTCTAATATCAGGTTTGAGGATTGTGATATACAACTAGGGGCTGTATGCTATATGAATAAAGTCATACATACTGAGACTTTGGGGGAGTTAATTTTATGTTTGACGATTATGTATCAAAATCATAATAGTCTTCTTTTATACCACTTCCTCCATTTTGATCTTTGGGCTTGAACACTCATAAAATGAATCATTTTTTTTAGGTTGTGTATTTTTGTTTTTTCCTTTGAGAATTTCAACCATTTCAACTCTCTAATGTGGATCGATGCCTCTGCTGGTGATCTTTCCTGCCTACATACTCATCATTGACATTCTCAAGATTGAAATTCTTCTGAGTTGCAGTTAAAATTCAATTCTTTCCCACTCTTTTATTCATATTTGAGAGCTTTATTCTCTTCTGTGGGGCTCTATTATTCTCTTCCCCTCTGCCTTTCTACCTCACATACACACACACACACACACACACACACACACACACACACATACACCCCTCTACACACCTACCCAACAGCATTCTTCTGACTATTCTCTGGACTAAGATCAGCCCCTGTCCATTTTGTATGTATTTGCAATATTTTTTTGAATTCCATTTCTAATATTTCATAGTGCTAACCAAGAAGCTATTTGTAATTTATATATGCTAATAAAGGAAAAAATAATAGTTTTCTCCACTAGAATGTCACTGAGTATATCAACTACACTATGTGCCATGGTTCATGCCCAAAAGTAATTGACCAAGAAAAAATGGACACTACATTTTGGTGGTGGTGTTGATAATGGTTTTCTTTTTTTTTTTTATTGAAAATTTTATTTACAATGGTTTTCTTTTTCATTGTGTGTGTGTGTGTGTGTACATGTGTGTGTATTTTCTGTTTTGCTTTGTTTGTCTTATTGACATTTTAATTTTTGGTATTTTTTTTTAGAGATCAAGAGAGAGAGAGACAAGAAGGATGGAACCTGAAAATATCATCTATTGTAACCAGAAAAGACTTCCAAAGAAAGGGCTAGGACTCCAACCCAGCCACAAAAACTTAGACCCACAATTTGTGCTGCCTACAAGATACCAAGGGTGAAAGAAAAGGAATGGTCAACCAATGACTGGCCCATCTTGAGATCCTTAAAATGAAAAAGAGCCCATCCTTGACACTGTTAATGATATTCTACTATACTTGCAGACAGGCACTCAGCATAACTGTCATCTGAGTACCTTTATCTAGAAACTGATGGAAACAAATGCAGAGACACATAGTCAAACATCAGGTGGAGCTTGAAGAATCCTATGGGAGAAGAGAAGGAAGGATTGAAGAAGTCAGAGAAGTCAAGGACACAACAAGAAAACCTACAGGAGCAACTAACCTGGGCCCATAGGGGCCCACAGAAACTGAACTGCCAAACAGAAACCATGCATGGGAGAGACCTGGGCCATCTGCACATATGTAACAGTTCTGCAGCCTGATCTTCATGTGGGATAGGAGCAGTGGCTGTATCTAACTCTATTGCCTGCCTTGGGATTCCTTTCCCCTAACTGGCTTGCCTTGTCTAGCTTCAATAGAAGATGTATGTGCCTAGGCCTACTGCAAATTGATATGTCAAGGCAAATTGATATCTATGGGAATACTGCTCTTTCCTGAGAAGAAAGGGAGGACTGGAGGATATGTGGGAAAAGAAGGTCTGAGCGTGGGGTTGAAAGGAGGGAAGGGAGAAGAAGATGCAATTGCAATGTAAATTTAAAAATTATTAATTTGATTAAAATTGTTAAAAAGAATATACTTAATATGTCTTCCAGCATTTAAGCACAATTTGTTTTTTTTTTTTTTTTACTTAGAACTTTGCCATTTCTGATGATAAATTGATTAATCCACTCACAATATTTTAAAGGTCCCTTGTTCAGTATCTAGCAATACTGCCTTGAATGGGGAAGGAGAAATTAAGCCATCATCAGCAAAAATTAAAGCTGAATTAGTTAGTTATCAGTACACCAATCCTGTAAGAAAGTCTCAAGGGGATTCTGCAGAGGAAATGAAAAACCAAAACATACAATGAAGACAATTCAAAGCTGTATGAAGAAATAAAAACTGTGAATAAAACCCAGCACAGTTTGGTTTGTTAAATTAAAGTTAACAAGCTGCATATGTATGTGTGTGTCCAATGACAATATTCCAGTGGCCATTCTCCCTCTCTCCCAATAGTTATCAATTGCTGACAGCTCCTTGAAAAGGGGTAGGGCCTCAGGAGCCCATCTTCTCTTCTTTCTGGAATTAACTAGTTAGATCTTACGCATATCTTGAGTAAGTAAACTTTCTTGCTGTGAGTTTATGTGCTCAATAGCCGTGTCATATCCACAGAAGAACATTTCATGACACTCTTTCCTAATCTTCCAACTCCTGCATTTTTTTTCTGTGTCCTCTTCTGCTATGTTCCCTAAGCCTCAACGGTGGGTGCTGATGCAGATATCTGAATTCTAAGTCAGTTCAGTTGAGTACAGTTGAATTCTGTTCAGTATATTCAATCATTTCTGTTCAGTCAGTTGAGTTCAATACAGTGGAGTCGACTCAATTGGGAGTCAGTTCACTGAGTGCAGTGCATTAGAGCTGAGTTTGCTTATAGGTTCATAATGCAGGTGCAGTTGAAACCACTTAATGAGGAGCCTGAAGATTAGATCAAGTTGCCAGAGTTAATTTGAGGCCAAGCAGAGCAATTCTGGGAGAAGCTGAGAAATGCCCGATTGAATCAATCAACTTGTAGAGGAGTTTAAGCCAGAACAGGAGAGTTGTTCCAACTGGGCAGAGTTCAGAAAGAGCTAGGAAGGGTGAGGTTATTCCATAGTAAGCCTTCTCAATGACAATTATATCAGGGGAATAAAAGTTACTTTTACAATGCATCTCTGAATTAACCTCTACCCACTGAAATAAGTTTCCCTAACCAAAGTTGGTAGGAGCACAAATCTGTGCTTATAAACAAAGATTTAGAAGTCAGTTACCATTTATCAAAACAATAACAATAAATTCCCCCCAAGGGTCTATGAAATCCCTATCCATGAGTGTTGACCATAAGTCTAGAATCAGGTATAAATGCCTTCCCAAGGATAAATGCCTTCCCAAGGATAAGTTTCCCAAGTCCAGGGAAAACAGTGATTGGTTCATCCTATAAAGCATTCTGTAACAGTTGTCCCAGTGGACATATCTTGCCTGATGGGACGGTGTTGTAGCATGCAAGACCACTGATTGCTTTTCTTCCATAGCAACCTGCATAGCACCTTCCTTCACTAAAACAGCTAGCCAGCAGGGAGTGTTTTCTGATTACTTCAGGACTGATTTCTCTGTATCCTGCAAGCAAAATATATAGTGTCTTTAGCAATAATGTCTTATGTACTTACAGCAGGCAGCCAAGAGCAATGGTAATAGCCTATCTCGTTATTGGTGCTTTTTAAGATTCTCTAAGTGATTACTTATAGAGAGAAAACCTGTGTCTAATACTGACTTTTTCATTTAGTAGCCCACAAGAACATTATTGTTAAATAATTGTTGTGGTTTGAATATGCTTGGCTCAGGGAGTGGCACTGTTAAGAGGTATGACCTTGATAGTGTCTGTGTGGCCTTGTTGGAGTAGGTGTGTCACTCTGGAGGTCGACTTTGAGACCCTCCACCTAGCTGTGTGGAAGACAGTCTTCTCCTGACTGCCTGTGGATACAAATGTAGAACTCTCAGCTCCTTTTCTACGACCATGCCTGCCTGGATGCTGCCATGTTTCCCACCTTGATGATAATGGACTTAAACTCTGAACCTTGAGCCAGTCCCAATTAAATGTTGTCCTTATAAGAGTTGCCTTGGTCATGGTGTCTCTTCATAGCAATGGAAACACAAACTAAGACAATAATATTTGGTATTTATATTTAAACTCATTATAAAGGTGTGTATTTTAAGTTAATTTATGCAGCAGTGAGATTTCAGAAGGGTTCTTCATACTTAGTTTTGATTAAACCTTCATTTTCCTTACACCCCATGTTCCCATCTCTGCTTAATCTTTAAGCTCACAGTATTTTTCCATGTTCTTTCATATAACATATGTTCTACTATCCCATTTTTTTTATTTTTACAGATTGTAAATCATAGTTTCCCAAACGACATTTTCATATACTAACCTTCCTTACGAAATTTTCACACATGCTTAGTTTTGGTTGCAAATTTTTACTAATATTGTTCGAACATAATTTTGATTCTTCATCTGTGAATAGCACCATGGTATAGAATAGCACCTTAATGATGAAGACATAACCTTTGCATTTTTGAACCTACTTGTTCTAAAATACTTGCTTTGTCCAAAAACGACAGAATCAGCAGCATGAAGACTTCTGTTTGGTAGTCTCATTTACATTTCAGGCTCTGTCAGAGAGAAATTCTCTATCAAACACAATCTGCTCAGGCCTCTTCTGATCTTATGGTATGACGTGAACTAAAATATTATTTTGTTGGTATGGCAACAATCCTATTTTATGACTCCTTTATTCTTATATAACCTCATTTCATGTTCTCATCAACTTGATGAGTATATGATGAGTCATGAAGAACCAATGGAAAACTTCATTTCAGCTCAGAAAGGCAGAGAAAGGACCTAGCTGACCTTCTTTCTCAGCCAAGGTCCTGGAACAAATACTACTCTTTCTTGCCATCTCTAAACACCTTCAAACAGGATGTCCCTCCCTTCTACTTCATGTACATCTCTCTATCTGTCCTCGTCATTCCCATTACTCTCTCTTGTTTTTTTCCTTAACAATCCTATGTTAACTTCCTGTCAACTTGTTGCTTGCCTCACCTACTTACCTTTGGTTGGCTTTATTTGACCCTGCTTATAATATTCAAGCAGAAGCCACTTGAATTAAAGGTGTGTGCTAAGGTTGATCACACCACAATTAAAAAAAGGTTTTTCTAGTAAATGACTCAATGTTGGAGTTCTCAATGTGCTCAAATATCCTGTATTTCCCCACTTTTGTCTAAATAAAAAGGAAAAGTTTTAACTCTAACACAGTAAAACTATTTAAAATAATGAATCCATTCCTGCCAAGCTTTCCACAATGTACAGTTTTGCTGTACTTGACAGTCTTAGCATTATGTATGTATCTTTGTGTTCAAAAATTCTGTAAAACGTTTCTCTCAGTCTCTTATGAACTCAATTATTTGAATGTTCTGAGCAGTTTGTAGTTTGAAACTTATGTTTAGGTGGTGTTTGTCAGTTTAGTGGCAATCCTGGATAGGTAGACTACAGTAATCAACCCAAAGGTGTCTACTGTTTGCACCAAATCTGGCATCAGAAGAGATGTGGGGCAGTTTACTTCAGTGGTTAGAATTATCACAATCCAAGTGAATTCCTTGTTGCAAGGTCCCATCATCTTCTTGGAGACCACAAAAGTTACTATTAGAAATGGTCACAGTTTATTATAGCAAACATAACTATTTAAAATGGCATATACAGCTGATCTTTGAAAGAATTGAGAACCACGAACAATTAAGTATAACCTTTGTTCTAAGTTGTCCTAGTTACCTGCTTCAGACTCAAACCTGAAAGCACATACAGATGAAGCTTATTTCTAGAGTTAGTACGCTGTGTGACTACTAGTATCATGAAACAGTTTATATATACATAAGCATTTCACAGGTTTTGAGATAATATTTATACCATACTAGGTGGCTCTTCTGATATGAGACAGAGATTTTGGATTTTCCTTTAACAAGCATGTGTCGTGGGTTTAAAGAAGAGAGCTATGCTCCAATCCCAAAAAAGCCAGCATTTATTTTTAATTGAATTGAGACCATTTAAAGACCATTTGTCATTTATGTCTACAGAGGGCAGCAGAAAGAAGTTGGAAATGGGCAACACCACTTGGTCAATTTATTGAGACATTGTCTCTTGATGATACATCCTTTTTCCCCAACTGTTTCACTTGTCCAGTGGTCTCTGGATTACTTAGTTGGATTCTTTTATTCTCCTGGAAAGATAAAAGCAAAACCCTGCCCCAACCCTAACTCAGGGGTCAGGAGGAGCATCCTTTTTTGACCGGATATATTTTTTTTTCCTATGGCAAAGAGGTTTTTGGCAACAGAAAAAATATTGTATTTCAATTGAAACTTTGGTCATCCTGATAAGCCCTTAGAAACAGTGATCATGAGAGTTTTCACATAATTGGGTTTAATGTCTTACTTTTTCTTTGACTATCTGTGTTTATTGTCTTGCTTGTTCCTTGACTATTTGCATTTATTATATTGCTAGACCCTCAACCTAGAACTGACCTTAAGGCATGCATGTAATCAAAATGGTATAAAAGCATAAAGGATGAGGGGGGATGGGATAGAGGGTTCTAGGGAGGGAAAAGGAGATGATATCTGTATTGTAAATACAGTTTGATTTGGTTTTCCATTTCCTCATATTTTTTAGTGATACGGGTAAACTTTCAAATTTTTCCAAATGTATAATCTATTATTCTTCCTTATTTTTTTCTAAATTTGTTCCTTGGCAAATTTTAATATTCCAGTCTTAATTAATCATGATGAAAATTTTTCCACTATTTCTTCAATGAGAGTATGCCCCCACCTACCCCCCGACACACCTCACCTCCCCACCCTCGAATTCCCCCACACATGACGTCCAGCCTTCATGGGACCAAGGATCTCTTCTCCTACCTATACTTCACTTGCATATATAGCTGGAGCCATGGGTCTCTCCCTACATGCTCCCAGGCTGGTGGTTTAGACCCTGGGGGCTCTGGTTGGTGGTATTGTTGCTCTCCTCATGGGGTCGAGAACCCTTTCAACTCCTTCAGTCTTCACTCTAACTCCTCCATTGGGAACCCCATGATCAGTTTAATGGTTAGCTGTGAGCATCTGCCTCTGAATATGTCAGACTCTTGCAGACCTCTAAGAAGACAGCTATATCAGGCTCCTGTCAGCATGCACCTCCTGACATCCACATCAGCATCTACTTTTGGTGACTGCACATGGATTGGATACCCAGGTGGAACGGTCTGCAGACGGCCCCTCCTTCAGTTTCTGTTCTGCACTTTGTATCCTTATTTGCTCCCTTGAGTATTCTGTTACTCTTTCTAAGAAGGATTGAATCCCCCCTTTCTCTGTTTGGTTTCTATTTCCATGATCTGTCCATTCATGAGAGTCAGGTGTTTAAGTCTCCCACTATTATTGTGTGATGTGCAATGTGTCCTTTGAGCATTAATACATTTTCTTTTATAAATGTGGGTGCCCTTGCATTTGGAGCATAGATGTTCAGAATTGAGATTTCATCTTGGTTGATTTTTTTCTTTGACAGGTATGAAATGTTCATCCTTATCTTTCTTGATAGCGTTTGGTTGAAAGTTGATTGTTTGATATTAGAATGGCTACTCCAGCTTGTTTCTTGGGACCATCTCTTGGAAAATTGTTTTCCAGCCTTATACTCTGAGGAACTGTCTGTCTTTGTCACTGAGGTGCTTTTCCTGTATGCAGCAAAATGCTGAGTCCTATTTAAGTATCCAGTCTGATAGTCTATGTCTTTTTATTGGAGAATTGAATCCACTGATGTTAAGAGATATTAAGGAAAAGTGATTGTTGCTTCCTGTTATTTTTATTATTAGAGGTGGAGTTTTGTTTGTGTGACTATCTTCTTTTGGGGTTGTTGGAAGAAGATTACTTTCTTCTTTTTTCTTGGGAATAATTTCCCTCTTTGTGTTGATGTTTTCCCTCTATTATTCTTTGTAGGGCTGGACTTGTGGGAAGATATTGTATAAATTTGGTTTTGTCATGGAATGTTTTGGTTTCTCCATCTATGGTAATTGAGAGTTTTGCTGGGTATAGTAGCCTGGGCTGGCATTTGTGTTCTTTTAGGGTCTGTATGACATCTGTCTAGGATCTTCTGGTTTTACAGTCTCTGGTGAGAAGTCTGGTGTAATTCTGATAGGTCTGCCTTTATAAGTTATTTGACTTATTCCATTACTGCTTTTAATATTCTTCCTTGTTTTGTGCATTTAGTATTTTGGTTATTATGTGATAGGAGGAATTTCTTTTCTGATCTAGTCTATTTGGAGTTCTATAGGCTTCTTGTATGTTCATAGGCATCTCGTCCTTTAGGTTAGGGAAGTTTTCCTCTATCGTTTTTGTTGAAGATATTTACTGGCCCTTTAAATTAGGAATCTTCACTCTCATCTATACCTATTATCTTTAGGTTTGTTCTTCTAATTGTGTCCTGGATTTCGTGGGTGTTTTGGGTTAGGAGATTTTTGCATTTTGCATTTTCTTTGACAGTTGTGTCAATGTTTTCTATGGTATCTTCTGCACCTGAGATTCTCCCTTCTATCTCTTGTATTCTGTTGGTGATGCTTGCATCTATGGCTCCTGATTTCTTTCCTAGGTTTTCTATCTCCATGGTAGTCTCCCTTTGTGATTTCTTTATTGGTTCTACTTCCATTCTTATGTCCTGAATGGTTTTGTTCAATTCCTTCACCTATTTGGTTATGTTTTCTTGTAATTCTTTAAAGGACTTTTGTGTTTCCTCTTTAAGGACATCTACCTGTTTACCTGTGTTCTCCTGTATTTCTTTGAATATTTTGTTTGTGTCCTTCTTAATGTTGTCTATCATCATCATGAGAAGGGATTTTAAATCTGAATCCTCCTTTTCTGCTGTGATGGGGTATTCAGGACTTGTTATGGTAGGAGAACTAGGTTGTGATTTTGCCTAATATCCTTGGTTTCTGTTGCTTATATTTTTGTGTTTGCCTTTGGCCATCTGGTTATTTCTGGTGCTACTTGCACTCACTGTCTCTTACTGGATCCTGTCTCTTCTGTTATCTTGTTTGTGTCAGAACTCCTGCGAGTCCAGCTGTCTCTGTGATCTTGTGATCCTGAGATCCTGTAATCCTATGATACTATGTTCCTTGATGTGTTAGAGCTCCTGGGAGTCCAGCCTCCTCTGAGTGGTCTGGTATTGGGTGCAGAGCTGGTGCCCTTGACCTGCTCAGGGCCCTGGCACAGACCAGAAGGAACCCATGCCACTGGCCTGGAGGAAGTTCCTGGGTCCCTGCAGGTCCCAGTTACTCCCTGTTTTAGGGGACAGAGGTGTCATGGCCTCCTCACCTATGATCCTGGGCTTTTTTGAGCTCTTGGGAGTCCAGCCTCCTCTGGGTGTTCTAGGATTGGGTGCAGAACTGGCACCCTAGGTGTGCCCAGTGCACCAGCACAGATCAGAAGGGACCCATGCCCTACAATCTCTTTTCAAATGCTCTTGCTCACCATAATTAAAACATTTGATATTTCTATTTTTAAAAAAAATTTAGAAATTACTTCTAGCAGGGTACCATCATAAATGTGAGGTCCAATATCAGCCATATTTCTAATTGGTGCTGATCCTCCCTTGAAAGGACTATCACCCTTTTGCATTCTGAATTAGTATTTTCAAAAGCCAAATATTTGATTAATATTCATCTGACATCTGAATCTGATACTATACTATATATAGCTGAAGTCAGTCTTTGCAAAAAATCAGTGAAGGCTTCCTTCAGGCCTTGCATTATTTTAATATGTGTCTCAGACTTCTTTCATGATTCTTCAACCTTTTCCCAAGCATAGAAAGCTGTGAAATGACATAGTGAGTGCCAAGATGTGATCATGAAATTCAAGCCAACTTTGTAACTCAGCATATTGACCTTCACCTAGCATCAGACCATCTCTGGACCAATTTCATTGTTCTATAGCACTATCTTCCTCTTTCTACCATATTCACCATTTTTTAAAAGAAATTTTTGCCTTAATTAGAATGGTATTAGGCCTTAAATATGCCAATTTTGGTAATCACATTATTGTTTTAATAAGAAACGACTCTACAGAATTGCAATACTGGTCTATAACTATATGTTCTACACATCTACCATTTTTTTTAGTTTTACAATTGTAATGAAATCATTAGTTTCCCCAAACGACATTTTCATAAACAAACCTTCCTTACGAAAATTTTCACACATGCTTAGTTTTGGTTGCAAAATTTTACTAATAATGTTTCGAACATAATTTTGATTCTTCAACTGTGAAGATAGCATCCATGGTAAAGGAATAGCACCTTAAAGATGAAGTACATATACCTTTAGCATTTTTGAACCACACATGTTCTAAAATACTTTGCTTTTGCGTCCAAAAACGACAGAAATCAGCAGTCATGAACTTCTTTTTGGTAGCTACATTTTAACATTTCAGCTCTGTCGAGAGAATTCTCTATCAAACCACCAATCTAGCTCAGGCATCTTCTGATCTTATGGTATGCGTGAGACTAAAATATTATTATGTTGGTATGGCAATCAATCCTAATTTAATGACCACCTTGTAATCTTATATAACCTCCTTTCATGTTCTCATCAACTTGATGAGTATGCATGATGAGATCATGAAGAACCAATGAAAACTCATTACCAAGCTCAGAAAGGCAAGAAAGGACGCTATCACTGACCTTCTTTCTCAGCCAAGGTCCCTGGAACAATCATACTACTCTTTCTTGCCATCTCTAAACACCTTCAAACAGGATGACCCACATTCAACTATCATGTACATCCTCTATCTGTCCTCGTCATTCCCAAAACTCTCTCTACTTGTTTTTTTCCTTAAGCAATCCATATGTTAACTTCCTGTCATACTTGTTGCTTGCCTCCACCTACTTACCTTTGGATGGCTTAGATTTGACCCAGCTTAAAATATTCAAAATCAGAGCCACTTGAATTAAAGGTGTGTGCTAAGTTGATCACACCAAAATTAAAAAAAAGGGTTTTCTAGTAAATGACTCAATGATTGGAGTTCTCAATGTGCTCAAATACCTGTATTTCCCAGCTTTTTGTCTAAATAAAAAGAAAGTTTTTAAACTCCAAACACAGTAAAACCATTAAAATTAATGAATCCATTCCTGCCAAGCTTTTCCACAATGTACATTTTAGCTGTACTTGACAGTCTAACATTATGTAATGTATCTTTGTTTTCAAAAATTTCATGTAAAAAACTTTCCTCTCAGTCTCTTATGAACTCAATTAATTTGAATGTTATTCTAGAGCAGCTTGTTTAAGTTTTTGAAAAACATATAGTTGTAGAAGGGGGTGGGGTGTTTGTCATATAGGGCAATCGCTTTGAATAGGTAGACTACAAGAGTAATCACCCCCGAAGGTGACTACATGTTTTTTGGCACACAAACCAAAATCGAGTGGTGGAATGCGCTACGGTGAGAAAGATATGGGAGACAGCGAGGAGTACAATGAGGTCCGTAGCGGGGAGATAGGAGGTGGGTGTCTCTGGTGGTTTATTGGGAGAGGAGAGGCGTTATGGGTGCGTGCGCAGTGGTTGGGAGGGTTTGCTAGGTTGTGTTCCGTAAGGTTACGGTACGAGGTAGACGCGTTGTATGCGAGAAGATTGGAGGGATTAGATTATTGTGTGGAATTTTTAAAATAGAGATATGTCTGCTCATCTTAATACAATCATGTCGATCACGGACTATGAATACCTTCTAATATTCAAACTAAAGTCATTAGCTCGAGTCATTCCAAGATTAGGACAGACTAGTGGTATTGCCTCTGAAAGCGAGATGGTGAAGGAGATCTATGGTTATAATGTGGGCATACTCTCATATATAACACAACATCTTGTTTTACATCACATCACACACACATAGGGGGGGGGGGGGGGAGAGGGGGGGGGCGGCTACGAACTGAGGGTGTGGGGGGGTAAGATATTACACATCATTCTCTACTACAGTCCTGGGGGTGTGCACTCTATACACATTATCTCTGGGCGCCTTTAGGGTCAAGAGTGGTGAAGGATCTCACTCTCTCACGTCTGTTCTCTATCTTATATATCTTATCTAGTTTATATTTATTTTCGAGGTGTGGGGGGGGAGGGGTCGGGTAGAGGGGTGGGGATTGGGTAGAGTGTGGTGTGGAGTTGGGGTGTAGTGTTGCAAGGGGGGGGGTTTAATTGGCAAGTTTCATAGACGTCGAGTAACATATTTGTATTCATCTTCAGTTTGATGGCTAAACGTGAAGTTCACTGACTCATGTAGACAAGCAAGATCCTTTGACTGATGCTCACTTTAACAGCATGTGTGTCGTGGAGTCAAGAGTGGGATGGAGAGTTTATGTAGAGGCGCGACGGCGGTGAGATTGAGGGATGTTGATGAATTCGTTGGTCTGAGCGTAGGCACAGACTAGCTGAATTTGTAAGTAAAGTTGACACAGAGGGACTCTCTATCATTTGAGTATCACACACACAAACACACACAGTTATACACCTCTCACTGATTGATCACTTGCAGTCTAATATAGTGTAGATGTGTGATTATGGACATATTTTGTGTAACACATGTTGGTTAGTGTTTTTAGTGGCACACACACACGGAGGGGGGGTATACATTGTATTCACTAATAACAGTTATGCATTTGATTTGGAAGTGTTCAGTAGGAGATTCAAGTTAATAGTCCAGATGTTACATTGCAAGTGATGAGTATGTATCATTAGGAGTTGGGATGACTTGTTTATAGGTTTCGCATGGTATGTGTTATTAATTCATTAGTTGTTTCTTAAGGAGGAGGGTGGTGTGGTGTTTGGGGGGGTGGTGGACAACACACATGGTGGGGGGGTGATGTGGTTGGGGGGGGGGGGGGTGTTGTGGGGGGGGGGGGGGGGTAGAGTGAGGTGAAGAGGGTGGTAATGTTACGGATGTAACACACGTGATTATGCTAGCAAGGTGGGTTTATGTGCATTATTTGAGTTGTTTAATTAATTTGACACACAGTCATTCTATTTGAGGGAGGGGGGTGTTGGGTATACATCTAGATGTGTCTGATAGGTATATAGTATAAGGATTTGGGGATGACAGGAGTGAATTTATAGGCAGAGGTGTAGATGAGTTGTGGTTTTGTGGGAGATAAGGGAATTGTTGTTTGTAGATTTTGAAATTTGAGCGTAGCGTTTGGGGTTGGGACACATACACAGTTGTGAAATATTTGAGTCACACACCTATGATTTAGAGGTGTGGTCTTTGTGAGGATGTGTATTTCAACAGGGCGTGTGTGGTAGGTGGTGTCAACAGAGGGGAGATAGGTCACAATGGTGGGGTTTGTGTTTGGAATGTTATGGATAGTTGTATTGGTGTGTGGGATTAGGGGATATATGGGTAGGAGCGGGTATTTGGTAGCGTGGTAAAATCTGATTTTGTATTAAAGATAAGAAGTAGTGTGTAGCAGATGAGTTGGATACATGGACAATTGTGATTGAGGTGTGGGGGAGGGTTGGGGATGATATGAGGGAGCGCTTGATGTACAATAGTAAAGTGTTACTGACTATGCTAGAGATTATTTATTTCACATGAATGGGGTTTTTTGTATATAGCTTTTGACTATTTATGTATGTTATGTGTATATATTTTATTATCTTTATGATTGGATTTAATTGTCTTTGGGATTGGAGTGGTTTTTGGGTGACTATCATGGCCAATCACTAGCGGCTTATAGTATTGAATACGTATGGTTGAGCAATTCTTAGGGTTATAGTAGTTGATCTATAGATGAATTAAGGCAGAGACAATGTAAATAAGGGGGGGGGTGGAATTCAGAGCGTTTTATTCATAGGTGTGTATGAGGGGTGGAGGATGGTGGTATATGAGTTGAAGTTGGGGGGGGGCGGGGGGGGGGGGGGTTACAGGAGACAGGGGACATAAACTGAGATAAGTTGACAATGAGTGCTGTATTGTAAACTGAGTAGCAGTTTGATGTTGTTGAGTTATGATCCATTTTCTCTGCTATTTTTTTTATTAGTGATAATCGGTGTACATATGGATAGCATATCAGTGAATATTAGTACACGAAATGACTAATGAAATGCACTGACAGTTGATATCTACTAATTATCACTGTAGTTCTTCTAGACTCTAAGTAGGTAGGTCATGCCTGTATAGGAGCAAATGTCATCTAGGATAGTGTGCAATTGTGTCTGTACTTTTAGTAAATGCATGTGCTGATCTGCATAATGCTATTTCACGGGCGTCACACAGTATTCTCTCAATGAATTATGGTATCTAGAGTCTCATCCCATAAAGAGGCCGCTCCATCCGACATTCTGCATCTGACAGCGAACTGACAATATATTACTGCTCCGCAGCCACGACACGAGAATTTCCGCTATATACTCGATGCAACTCGCGTCTGATACTCAGAGCTCTTCATGGTAGTGCACAAAGTTTCGGATGTGACTGTCTTCTGGTACGACCTAAATGTACACATGGGGAACACAGTACATTAAAACAATACTCTATCACATATACCACATCTGTCTAATTGGGGTATAGTTGATACACAGGAGCCATGAGTAGTCTTAAGTCGATCCCTCTACTATTGGGTTCTTTAGTAGGGGGCGATAGGCACGGTAGATGTGTGAGAAGACAGTCTATGGTGGGGTGGCTCGTGTGTGACATGTATTGTTGTCTCGACTCGTGGTGCTCATCTTGGGGGGCAAGGAGAACCGCGGAGTTTCAATCTAACAATTAAGCAGAATTGACTTCACTCTAAACTCTTCTGCCATATGCTCGTGATGAAGACTAATCTCACATAGATATCAGTTACATTTATCATGAGAGTGAGTTATCTAAATGATACAGTTGATTGCAATTTCTAGCTCTACACTCGGAATCATTGAGTCAGTGAGGAGGTGTCTTAGCAAGGAGCTATTGACTATGTATATGGCTATCACAAAGGTCTTAGAGGCAGCTGAGATAATCGAGTCGATCATACGATCTAAGCATGTGGGACTACCGGTACACATGACTCAAGGTCTCAGCTGAGTTTACAGTCCATCTATGCTTTATAACTGGGTGATCGTGCGAGCAAGAGTTTATGGACGATACGGCGGCAGGGTGAACGTGGTCTCCTGCAGAACGGCAGCAGTTCACATGGATTGCGCGGACTTCGGATGTCAGTTGGGGGTGATGTGTTATGCTGTTCTGTCTTCTTTGAGTAAAAATTGACACAGGCTCATGGTGTTTTCTGGAGTCGCCACTAAGATGAATGGTGGCTGGGATTAAATACTATAAGAGTCTAAGCAATGAAAGGGTTATTGAGTTAGTAAGATATCTCTTACTCAATATGATTTTGGAATAATATATGTCATAATTTACTCGCGAGTGATGTCAGAGTCTAATTGCAGTGGAGAATATTGGACAGGTTTATCAAGAAGCGTGGACTCACTACTTACTCTATATTGTCCGATGATACACTGCAACATGTGTACACTTATGAGCATACAATATTATAAAGCAATGTTTATCTTTGGACTCACTAGTGGGAAAGGTGTATGATGGAGATTGTGTCCCTTTGGGTTATGCGACTGGTATTTTTAAGATAAAGAGTGTTCTCGGAATATGATACTGTACTATTACTGATTCTATAGGATTTCTTACAGTTTTCTTTCTCTTTAGATTAGCATAAGTGTGATTCGAACATGTGAGATTCATCACGGTAGGCATCATTCGATTACCTTGGAGACTGAGAGCATAGGGTCTGGATATTTTGAGAGGGTTGTTTCATGAATATGGATTGAGATAGTAAATAGTTATTTGTGTTATATCGATTGAAGAAATGTGTGGCGACTGAGACTATCACAGTCTGTTATGTATGTTGGGATGACATAGTCTAATCTAGTTTAATTCTTAGAACAGATGAGAATTGAGTATTATTGCGTCATGGTGCTACGGGCTCATGGGTGCTTATGATGAGTTGAATATTGGCGCTCATAGAGGAAGAGCTGTTTGCATAGATGCGATCTTGTCATGCTAACTGAGAGCAGATCTGTGGGCCATTCTATCTGGACTCTGTATGGCTGGTCAAGGTACAAGTATCTTGGAGGTGCCTATTTTTTTTAATGCTAGAGTGCGCATACGCAGATTGAGATATAGTCTTACGTATGAATGTCACATAATTTTCTATTTTCTAGGGATATGTGACTGTACCATACGTCAGACGCAGGGGGTCTTAGATTGTATCTGCATAAGAGAGATATTTATTATGTTGGTGTTTTACACGTGGAGGGTGGTGTTTGCGTTGGGGATGTTGTTACTTGTCCTCAGTGACTGTACAATGTATCAGGTCAACAGGTGTGTGAGATTACTTATTGGGTGTGAGTTTCAGAGATCTGCTACACTATCTCGGTTCGGGTTATCGAGTGGGGGTGTTGGGTGTGGTGGGACAGGGGGGTAGTATATTGAGTGTTATAGTATTCATGTCGTTCATTGTCTATGGAGGCGGGTGGGGTGAGTGAATGACTTTTACATGCAATATTCTTGCTTGAGTTTGGTGGGTAATCCTGTTAATTTATTCGTTTACGGGATTATCTAATTAGGACTCATGTGAGTTGCTGGTGGTGGGAATTGGAATGGGGAGTCTTCAGATAGGGAATATATTTGGTTACATGTGAATTCGGTGCACACGATAATGTATATTTTTGTCATACTAGAAGATGTGATTTCTGGTGGCGTATTTGTGACATAACGCATCAAATGGCCTTCATAGAGTGACTTTACTGAGACTTCTGCTAGGCCAGTACATGGAAAACAAGCTATACAGTCACTGTGTTTGCATATGTGCTCTTTTTTCTGAATTGATTTCTATTTGGATATTGGAGAGACGTAGTGACAAATGGAGGCTTCGGTAGCGGGGGGGGGGAGGGGGTGGGGGGGGGGGGGGGGGGGGATGAGGGGGGGGGGGGGGGGGTGGGGTGGGCGGGGGGTGGGGGGACGTGGGGGGGGGGGGGGGGGAGGGGGGGGGAGGGGGGGGAGGGGGAGGGGGGGGGGGGGGGGGGGGGGAACGATGTGGGGTGGGGGGAGAGGAGGGGGAAGTAGGGGGTTGGTGGGTTGAGATGGATGAACGAGTATGATTTTGCGGAGTGAGATAGAGACACAGATCAGTCATGGGTGTGAGTGACAATATCAGTGTGTCAAAGTTCAACACTGGTCATACATGATCTCAATGTACATAGTGAGGAGATACTATAGAAATATACACAGACAACACACAAACAAGACAAGTGGATTGTTCACTGCTTATTACAAATTGGAGAGTAGTTAGACACATATGTTTGATAGTTATATGCTTCTAGTACTAATTTATATACATAGGAATGTTATTTGTGAGAGTGAGGTATTACTTCTCCGGCGGTATGTGTTATTTGTATTGCATGTGAAGCGTATATGTTTTTTGCGTGGGGGAGATGTAATGGCATTGGATGTCAAGATTATAGAGGACGTGATATCAGAATAAAGCTCTTCTATATCGTAGGATCTTAGTGGTCTAATTTTTTGGAATGTCTTTGAGGTTCTTGTCATGTTTGATGGTATGTGGCATAGGGGTTGTATGGTATGCGATGTTTGTGGAGAGGAATGGGCATATCGGTGCGCTGATGTGTCTAATGTAGGCAACGTATGTGTGACAATACTCTTCAGACATTGTTCTTTAGTTTAGTCTTGAATACGAGATTGACACATTGTGTATGACTATAGGCCGTTATAAATATAACAGAGAGAGATTAATGTTCAGATCCTGCGAGGACTTTACTGCAGTAGTACAACTTCTTATACAGAGGTGTGGAACATCGCATGGGTTGATGAGTCTGCTTTGGTTGCACTGATGATGAGTGTTACGATGGGTAGGGGGGTTGGAGGGTGTGTTAAGAGGCAGTGATCATTGTTTGGGATGAGGCATCACATATTGTACCACTTTCTAATCACATATCTGACACATATGGGATCTGCGTTCTATGTGGGAGTATTACGCTTTGAGTGATCTAATATCAACGCAACACTGAATGTGCTCGGCTCTTGCATCTCAGTATTCTGATGTTATTGACTGAGTGTAATGATGGGTTGTGCTAGGAACGATATGTTCTGCTATCTGTATTTGTTTCTCAATTCCTCTAGGTCTAGTTATTGCTCACATCGCACAGATCATGGAGATCTGACACAGCTCGGCCGAGGAGCTGAGTATTTATTTACTCTTAAGGTTGGTTTTTCTTACATTTCTGCTGATGACATCCATTGCTTCAATTTGTCTCTGAGACCTTAGGCCCTCTTTTCTTAAGCGAACTATGTTACGCTTCAACTAATGTATTTCATAGGGTACTAATGTTTCTTTATTACTTGAGACTAGTTTGCTGGTAAAGGAGTACTATCACTTGTCGTATCGATAAGTGATCCTCTATTAAGGACATCTACCTGTTTACCTGTGTCTCCTGTATTTCTTTGAATAATTTGTGTTTGTGTCCTTCGTAAATGTTTGTCTATCATCATCTGAGAATGGAACTTTTAAATCTGAATCCCCTTTTCTGCTGTGATGGGTAATTAGGACTGTTATGGTAGGAGAACAAGGTGTGATCTTTGCCTAATATCCTGTGGTTTCCTGTTGCTTATATATTCTTTGTGTTTGCTTTGGCCATCTGGGTTATTTCTGGTGCTAACTTGGCACTAACTGTCTCTTAACTGGATCCTGTCTCTCTGTTATCTTGTTTGTGTCAGAACTCCTGCGAGTCCAGCTGTCTCTGTGATCTGTGATCCTGAGATCCTGAACCTGAGGATACTATTTCCTTGATGTGTTAGAGCCCTGGGAGTCCAGCCTCCTCTTAGTGGTCTGGGTATTGGGTGCAGAAGCTTGGTGCCCTTGACCTGACACAGGGCCCTGCGGCACAGACCATAAGGAACCCATGCCACAGGCCTGGAGAAGTTCACTGGGTCCCTGCAGCGTCCCAGTTTACTCCCTGTCTTTAGGGGCAGAGGTGTCATGGCCTCCTCACCTATGAACCATGGCTTTTTGATAGCACCCCCCCTCTTGGGATCCGCCCTCCTCGGGGTGTTCTAGGATTGGGTGCAGAACGGGCACCCTAGGTGTCCCCCAGTGCACCACAAAAGATCGGGAAGGGACCCATCCCTACAATCTCTTTCCCAAATTTCTCTTGCTCACCATAATTAAAACTTTGATATTTCTTTTTTATAAAAAAATTTAAAAATTTAAATTTTCTACAGGGTACCATCAAAATGTGAGGTCCAATATCAGCCAAAATTCAAATTTTGGGGTGCTAAACCCCCTTGAAAGGACTATCACCCTTTTGCTTCGATTATTATTTTCAAAAGCAATATTGATTAATATTCTTTCGAATCTGAATCTAACATACAAATATAGCTGAATCAGTCTTTGCAAAAAATCAGTGAAGGCTTCCTTAGGCCTTGCATTATTTAAAAAGTGTTCAGATTTCCCTTTCCCATGATTAAACCCCCTTTCCCCCAAGCAAAGAGCTGTGAAATGACATAGGAGCCCCCAAGGGATGTGATCATGAAATTCAACCCAAATTTTTGTAACTCAGCATATTGATTCACCTAGCTAGACCATTGGACCATATTTGCAATTTTATACACATTTTCTTTAATACAATCCTTTTTTACAGAAATTTGCCTAATGTCAAACGTATTGCTTATTATAGCAAATACTGAATCAAGTTATTTTTTAAAAGAGGGACTCACTAATCAGAGTAACTTCTTGCTTTACATTTAAAGAGAAACACTTTGAAATAGGAGGTGGTCACTCGAGTAACGGGAACCTAGTCCAAAGTACTTTGCGGAAACCATCTTGTCTGGTATGTTTCCAACCACAGTTTTCTTGGCTTTTGTCCCAAATTACAAGATTGTATGAATTCAAGCTTTCGGCACTGTTCCTCCAATGCCCAATCAGGCATTACGAGCTTCTTTTCCCCAAAGAGCAACAGCATGGAAAGTCAATAATATACAAAATACTAGGGCACAGAAAATAAACATTTCCTTTTTTATACACCCATAAGATTCAATATTCAACCTAAAGAAAACAATCAGTCATTGCTACTTACTACATTTGCTTGTTGACACACACTAGTTAAATATTACCGTAGATCATGATTGGAAAAAATACCTGCGAACCATCCATTCAGACAAAACAGGTCATCAGAAAATCCTATTTCATCTCCTAAAAAACCCATAACAGAAATCACTTTAGACATGACTCACAACACTAGATTTTATTGCACAACTAACGTCCAATTTCTTCATAATCATTTTTGGTGTAGCATACTTGGTAGAAAACTCAGGTGTGGAAAAGCCAGGCATGAATTCCAAACCTTTGCATATGCTATGTGGTGTAATACTTGTACATGCCAACATGCGCCTCCACCAACTCAACGCGCATGTGGTTCAAATCTACTACCACTTCAGCTCGTCACTTAACTTCACCTGCATCTACAGTTCTCTTCAAATCTCTTGCAATGACTCCAAATCCTGAACATGGTTGAAACCAGAGAGGACAATGTTCTTGTAAGAGGACACTGGACATCAATGGGGGCAATTCTGAAATGACTTCATCTACAACTTTGAGATAGTTGTGTAAAATCTGGATTAGCAAACTCTGGATGGAAAAAGATCTCAGGTCCCAAGAATCGCTTGTAGCCAACATCAGATTGGGAGAATCGTCTTCTTCTTGAGATGGCGTTGACTCCGGTGTACTGTTTGATTCCCTTTGACCCATCAGTGTCATACTTGTTAAACTTTTACTAAATCTGGGCAGACATAATTGTAGCGTTTCTTCACTGCTTTCAGTTTCCAAGGACTGTTCATGAGGGATTCGTACTTCTCGGTCTCTCAGCAGTTGCTGAAAAAAATATGTTATATCTCTTCCTGATAGGAATGTGTTTAATACAGCTGCTGATAACATATCCTTCAGCCACAGGAATGACATGAGTGAATCCGTTCCCACTGCGATTACTGTACTCGTCAGCGTCCGCTCTCCTACTTTGTCTTGAGGTCTAGGATGCAGCTAAGGCAAGAACAGCCTGCACAGCAATGTACAAGCCTGGAACATTGAAGGATCAACATCTAATTTCAGCAGTATATTCCCTGTTTTCTGGAGTATTCAGTGGAGTTCAGTCAAAAAGAAAGTAATGATCATCAGGTTCTGCCCTTAAATATTTAAAGAATCATTTGCTCCATAAACCTTTCCATTAAGTCCCAGTCTTCAACTATACCATGGCAGATTGGTCACTTTGTTGCATATGTGTGCTTTTCTATTGCTTCATCACCAATGAAGAAGTCTAGGTCATCCATACTTTTCATCACCGTCCTCTGGCTTGATCACCCACTTTTGCAGACTCTTTCATGCAATACATGATGGATGATAAACTGTGTTCTGAAATTCCAGCATATCCTAGTTTTGTATATCCCGTGCCACAGTCCCCACACAGGCCGGTCAGCCGTCCCGCCATCTTCCTCCTCCCCGCTGTGCCGTCTGTTTCAGTGACTGCCTTTTCCGCGGGTACCCAAGATGGCTGCCGCTGCAGACACACCCCGCCAGGCCACATATTCACCATTTTAACTGAGGAGCAGCTTCCAATATGCTCTTGCCAATTTTTTCCCTCTTGGAGATATTTCTGTTCTAAGTTGCCCATAAATTATACTTACCTGCTTCACATAGGTTGAATGTATACATATATAATGGCCTCTTCCTTAAAGATCTTCAAATCTAATATGTCTATAGGATTCCATTTAACTGCTTATCAGAGCCTTGGGTATGCTATAATCTTTCTGCATTATAGTTCTTACATAAGTAAGTGGACAAACTAAGGTTGGTTTTTCAAACAACTCTTGGGCTTGCCTCTCTTGGTTTCATTCATGTGGTGGCACAAAAGGTTTCTTGTCTAAATTTCTCTGTATATAGTCTGAGTATATTCTTATTTTCATTTATAATTCTTTTTACAGCTCATATCTTATCAAACACCACTTTTCACATTTGGCATAAAAACCACTATGACTACTAAATAAAAATATGAATTACCAGATGGGATAATAATTATAACCTCTATTATGCAATTTCAATTAAGTCATTATATTTTTCATTTTCTGCTTCTATTTTCAAACAATGTAAGGTACCACTAGAAAGGGACCCAATACCCTGTATTATATTTTTCATCCTTAACATGGGAAAGATTTTTCCTTTTAATATTACTTAACTCTCTCATAGAGAACTTCCCAGGTAGCTTAACAAATCTGATAGCTTTTCAGTTGTCTGCAGTTGTATAATTTTTTTGTATGTATATTGTACCATGGATTGGAGTGGCAAATTTTTTAAGCAAAATCTCAATCATTCAATTTTACTAATGACTCAGCATCCAGGTGCTGGGTTGAAAAGCGTGCTAGCTCCAGAGGCAGAAAAAGCATTCCAGATGACCCTTTCTTATCAGACAATGTCTCAAAATGAATGCTATTCTCTCCTGCCATTTCAAAGAGACTTTCTTCAAAATGAATGTCCCTCCCTTCACTTCAGTCACCTCTCTATCCATCCACCTGATTCCCCCTTTTTAATCTCGGGTGTTTTCCAGCAATCCTATGTTCACTTCTTCTCAAACTGTTTGTTTTGTAGCCTCTTGTTGCCCTATGGTTGGACTTTATTTAATCTAGATTTACAATATTCAATCATGAATGCATTTGGATTTAAAGGTGTTTTACTAAGGCTGTTGCTAAGGCTAAGCCACATCACTACAAAAGAAAGGTTTTTCCAGTAAATATATAATCGCCAGTGTTCACAGATGATCAAATATCCAGTAACATAATTTGAAATATGTACATTTATATTTCTGTATATAAGACAAATATATAGCACACATCACATATATATAGCATATAGATACAAAACCACAGACACACAGACACAATCACACAACACAACACACACACGACACAACACACACAGCACATATATATATATATTATACTATATATATATATATACATATATATATATATATATTTGTATTCCAACATAGTAGTTGGGACTAGAGTGAAAGATAGGACTAAGACAAATGGCTGACCTGGCCCTAGAATTTTGCAGGAGTTTGCTATTGTGTCACATGATGGTAGGTAGCAGAGAGGAGAAAGGCTAGGTTTTCTAGCTCAGTGAACGACCATGAACACGAAGATTAGGACCTAATACTCCCTGAAAAAAAATCAAGCCTGAGAGGACCACCAGTATGGTGCCTCACCAAGCTCTGATGGCTCCTAGGAAAGAGCAAGCCAGAGACTAAAGAACCCCACCTGAACGAGAGCCAGGATAGGAGGAGACTGAGACAAAGATACCTGTATGGTCCACTTGATATAGCCAATGAGGAGTAGCCAAGATAACCATCGACTGGCATCATGTGCCTGACAAAAGTAGCCTGAAAATAACCACCAGTTAGGTGCTGCACAGATCAGGAATGGGAGCAGACCTTTCCCAATATGACCTCTGCCAGATATAATGCATAAGCAGGCATCACACTCTGATACCACCCTAAGATGGCCCCAGACACTCAGGGATCCTATATGCCTCTAAAAGTAGCAAGTAAATGATGGAGAAAATAGAAGAGAAAGAGAAACAAAAGGATGTGGCCATGATGAAAAGAGGCACAACCAGAGACTCAAGGATACTGAAGAACAGCGTGATATGAGTAGCTGGTGATACCAACTAAGACCTTGTGAGGTGATGCCCTGTACTGCCACTGGGGGGCATGTCTGGGTCCATTGCCCTGAAGCAGTTACCACTAAAGGACAGATGGACATTACTGGTCTTAGCTGTTGATCAGGAACATGTTGATGTCTGAAGGCTGTGCAGAAGTGGCCTCACCCCTCACTTGGGTACTTTGGGAAGCTGAACCTAGGGGCATGAAAGCAGATCTGACTCTGCCCCTAGCCATCTGCAGTACTCAGGAGAGTAGGCCTGCACATTGCAGGAATTACAAGTGAGTCATCTCCAAGGATATGCATATGGGAGACATGGCCCTATTGCTCATCTCCCATGTGGTGGCATGGAAAATGAGAGATGTCCTCCTCCCTTTGTGTCCCTCACCACTTGTAGCAGCAGAAGACCTGTCCCTAGGTTTCATGAGAGCAGGAGAGCTAGCCTTGTACCTTACCAGCTATTGCACTCTGGAGAACACGCCCCTGCACCTAACCTGGTCTGCACAGTAAAACGACCCTGATAGTTGGGGCACATAATAATCAGGACTGAGGTGTGAGCATGGGAGAGCTGGCCCTGTCAATTTCTGCGATGTGGTATCATGGGCAAGGAAGACATGATCCCCTCTTGCTACCAATGGTAGGCTGAAGATCTGGCCATGAGGTCATCAGAGTAGGAGAGTTTGGACCTTCCCTTCACCTGGGCAGCATATTAGAGCTGGCCCTGGATATGGGGGTTGCAAATGAGCCAGCCTTGAGGGGCATAACTAATGGGGACCTGGAACTGGCCTGCTGGGTAGTGGCACAAATGGGGAGAAAAGTCTATCTCCCTTCCTCCAACCTCACCATCTATGAAAGGCAGGAGAGCTGGCCCAGGGGTCATGAGTGTGGGAGAACTGGTCATGACCCACTGGTTGCAACACTTGGAAGAACTGGTCCTGTACCTCACCTGGGCAGTAGGATAGAGCTGGATCAAGTAGCAGGGGCTGCTGGTAAGCCAGCCCAAAGAGTGGAAGACCTGGAGAGCCAGTAGATTGACCAGATCAAATGACACTCAGGCCTAGATCCAGGCTTTGAATTGGCCCACTCCAATATCTACCCCAGTGAAGAACTGCTGGAGTGTATGAAGAAGCCAGGCCTAAAGATCCAAAACTACAGGATCTCCCTGATGCAGAGAAACAACAGTATATCCAAGTGATACCCAAGAGAAATCTCAGTGAGGTTCCAGTATGATAAGAATATCAGAAACAATGAGGCCTCATACAAGATCAAGGGATCACTGCAATAACATTTGCAAGCAAAGAAGTGTGGACAAAAGATATACTGTGAAATACACTGTGACACACTACAGCTTCCACAATGGTTTTTTTTTTCTCCATTGCAGGGGGGATGTTGAAAGGAAGAGTGATTGAGTGGATTGACATGCATGATGTAAAATTCACAAACAATCAATAAAAAAGTTTAAAAGAAAGAGCATTGGCTGTCATGCTCATTGATATCATTGAGAAGCATGCTCTTTTCTGAAAAGAAACAGAGGGACAGAAGGGGTGCTGAGAAGAGTGAAAGGAGGGGAGCCTAAAGTCAGGGTATCTTGTATAAGATAATAATGAATAAAATAAATAAATAAGAGCACTAGATACAAGTTCAGAGGACTTGAGTTCAATTACCAACATATACATCTTGGCTCACAACCATAAGTACCTCCAGTTTTTGAGACTCTAATCCCCTGTTCTGGCATCTGTAGGGCACAAGATATGCAAATGGTGAACAAGCATACAGGCAGATAAAACATACATACACATAAAAATGAAATTTTAAAGTTTAAAATTATAAAATGGATAGTGGGTGGTTTACAGAAGGCTAGGACAAGAAAAGCTAATTCTCTAGAATGGCAACCTGTGATGATCCACAATAAGAGTTAACACTGACAGCTATTTAGTATGGCACTTTCAAAAGCCTTCCTGCTCAGAACATGCTAACTGCTAACTATCTATATAATCAGTAGTTTAAGTAAAAAAGATGGGCACTAGTATAACTAAATTCATAGATTATATAATAAGAAAAGTGAAGATTAGAAAAATATGGTAGTTGTTCAGGAATTATTAACAATAATTTGGCAGAGAAAAAACAAAGTATTTTTTAAATGTCTACTTTATTCAATTCATCTTACTGAGTGTCTATTTTAGGCATTGTATTCTAGCAAGAGCTATAGAGTTTAATATGACAAGATCATCCTCCCCACCTCCAAGGGTTCATAGTACTTTGGACAACACAAACAAATATTGTACTAATTATAATCCTTTGTGTTAAATGACAAAACATTCTTATGGAGTGGGGGTTTTATCAATGTGCTAGAGGCTGGAAATAAAGCTCAGTGAAGCAAATGTTTGGCGCATACACACACACACACACACACACACACACAAGAGGGGAGAAGAGAGAGGGGAGAGAGAGAGAGAGAGAGAGAGAGAGAGGAGAGAGAGAGAGAGCTATATGAATGGCCAAAAAAAAAAGCAAGTTGTTGTACCTAGAAACATGTGATACATAAGAGAGCTCAGAGGATGCAGCGATGCAGCAACTACTATGGAACCATAAAGAATGTGTTTAAATATTTTACAGCAAGCGGTGAGACCATTTCAAGGAGAGCACATATATTGTGAGAACAAGCATGCTGAAAATTCAGAGACTGCTCAAGGAATGAGAAAATGTTCAAAGTAGCTACAACAGAGAGTGTACCAAAGCTGGATGAAACATAGTGAGTGATGCTTCGTAGTTCTGGGAGTCATGATGGCAGAACTTCAGAAAATTTAATGGCTACGAGCCTCTGTAGGGCTCATAGGACAAGATGCTTACTATGTTTTTGGTGCAGCATATTTTTTCATAGTACATACTTTTTTCTTCTTACCCGGCATATAAGAACACGATAATATTTACCACAAAGTGTTAATGGAAAATGTTATTCATTAGATGTGAAAGTTAACATCATTTAACTCTGTGACATTGTAAGTGATAATTGTTCCTTCCTTTTTCTCCCCTACCTACCTTGTTCCCTCCCTTTTCTCTCTCTCTCTCTCTCTCTCTCTGTCTCTCCTCTCTCTCTGTCTCTCTCTCTCTCTCTGTCTCTCTCCTCTCTCTTTCTTGCTTCTCCTTTTGAAAATTTATAATTTAGTATGTAAAATCTAGTAGAAGACAAAAGGTAATTCAATCCAAATATTAGAGAAAATTATTAAACCTTGACTATAATTCATTTGTATAAAATAAATTAATTTATTAAGGAACAGTTCTTATGTAAACAGTGAAGAAGATTGTAAAATAAAATAAAGGAGTTTTGTTTTGTTTTGTTTTTTTGTTTTGTTTTGTTTTGTTGTGTGATGCTTACATTGTGATGAGATATCTCAGAACTAGAATCTTGGGACAGAACTGAAGTTAAGAAGTTGATGGGGAAACTGCTAAGGATACTGCTTAGCCTAAGGCCCTGTATCCCTTTTGCCTATCGAGATTTTTAAGGATCGATAAAGATAGGGCATGTCCAGAGTTCATAACTACAAAAATAGCTTTTTTTTTTTTGCTAAGTAGCTTTTTAGTGCCCTGTTCATGTCTTTGTTTCCTTAGACTGTAAATGAATGGGTTCATCAGGGGCGTTACAACTGTAACAGATACACTACCTTATTTTTTTCGCTGATTCTGGAAGCGGGGAAAAAAGGGGAAACCCCAAAAAAAAACCCCCAAGAAGAAGACAGGCTGAGAGGGGGCCCCAAATGTAAAAATTTTTTTCCTTTTTTCCCCTTTTTTAAACGGGGGGAACACCAAGCAAAAGCAGGGGGCCAAAATAAGTCTTTAGGGACAAAAAAAAAAAACAAAGGGAATGAAGATAATTTTTTCCTCCAACAACAAAGATAAAAAAAATTTGTTGATTTGTGGTTGAGCAAAAAGCCTTAAAAGGGGTTTCCCAGATCCAGAAAAATTGATTTTTTTCGATCCCAAAAAGGGCCCCGCCAATTTAAAGTACGGGAGACTAATAGGAAACCCCCTGGAACAAACCCAAAAAGGGGCACAGTGTTTGGGGGTTAAAGGTGGGGAAAAAAAAGGTTTAATGGGGAAAAAAGGAAATTTTTCCCGGTAAAAAAAAATTTTCCCCAAAATTTTTGCCCCTTTTTGGGGGGAAAAAAAAATTGGTCCTTTTTTTCCAAACCAAAAATTTTTTAAAAAAAACTTTTTTAAAACCCCTTTCCTTCCCAAAAAAACCTAAATTTTTAAAAAAAATTTTTCCCTTTACCAAAAAAAATTTAAAAACCCCAAAAATTTTTTTAAAAAAAAAAACAAAAAAAAAAATAAAAAAAAAATTTTTTTAAACCCCCCCAAAAATTAAAAATTTTTAAACTTTTAAAAATTTTTATCACCAAAAAAAAAAAAAATAAAAAAACCAAAATTTAAAAAAAAAAAAAATTTCCCAAAAAAAAAAATTAAAAACCCCTATACAAAAAAAAAAATTAAAAAAAAAATTTAAAAAAATTTTTTTTTCCCCCCCTTTTTCAACCCCCCAAAACTTTTTAAAAAAGTTTCCCAGGAAAAAAAATTTTTAAAAAAACCCCCAGGGGTTTTTGGGGGGCCCAAAGGGTTTTCCCCCGGTTTCCCTTTGGTGCAGGGTTTCCTGCTTTTATCTAAAAAGTGAAAATTCATCTTCACTTTAAATGGCAACATGACAAAAACCCCCATCAAAACCCCCACACAAGATTGTAGACTAAGTCAACCTTGGAGACAGACAACCTAGGGATAAAATTTTTTCCTATTAATAAAACAGCAGTAAAAACAAGACCTATAAATAGTGAGAGACCAGTAAATATTAGAAAAATGGATAAAGGGGGAAAAATGGGTGGTCTGTATTTACAGCTCACTCTTCAGTTTTTTGCTATCTGATGTTCCGGACTGTTCATCAGTTTCTATTTTTCATGGGTACTATGAAATTGTACTGACAACTAAGTAGTCAGAACGTTTTTTGGAGCAACAACAACAAAAATTTACGGTATTATCTTTTCACTAATCGAAAAACTCAGGGAGTCTAAAGGCAAAAAAAAAGGGCTCCAAAGAACTGTTTCCAAAACCCCACTTTTCACATTTCAAAAAGATGAAGTACCAAAAAGAAACCATGCTGAATGTCCATTCAAGCAAGCAACAAAGTGGCAAAATTTAGTGTCTTAAGCCAATTTACACTGACATCATTTGAACAGAAAGATGTGAAAATAAAGAATGATTTGGGTAACAATTTAAGTGTTAGAAATTATTCTAGTTTCTAGTTTGTCAATATTCTACTAAGTGCCTTACATGGTTCATTTTTTCAGATGTTCACCATCACCTTATAAAATACATAGGACTATTGAAATTCAAGTTTATAGATGAAAATTTACCACATCCAGAGTAATGTTGATCAAATTAATAGAAAAACCAGTGCAGTGGAGTCCATTCTGAGCTTAGCAAGCATCATTTTAGAGATGTCTTGCTTGACTCTTGGGCTTTAACATCTCTGTAGTGTTTTACACCTTTGTGAATGTATCAGAGGAGCCAATAATTAATATTGATTCAATGTCACCCATATTCAATACACCTGAAAACTTATTCATCCAATCATACACTGTCTGTCATAATGGAGTTGGACTTTGAGTTGTGACCTAGAACTTAATTGACCCATATCTGGGAGCAATAGACAATGGACATGCAAACCACAAGATTTGTTTTTCCTTCTTCTAATTTGGACCTCTTCTAGACTGTCTTAGATGATGTTCACAGATCCATTTTATTAATTTGTTACACGAAGGCCTGTCATGTCTTCATACCATCCTCCCAGCCTAACACAATTAGAACTGCTATTATGTAAATTTCTATAATTTAACTGGTTTTCTGTTAAGATTGTGCCTTCCATGATCAAACAAAAAAAGAGGTTGCTAACACTAATGAATAGTTGGAGCAAGATTACAGGAAGGATGCTGAACTTATTTAATAACACAATTTTTTTCTAAGTACCATAGCAGTCCTCATTTGCATACTAACAAATGTGCTAATTGTAAATCAAGCAGGATAGGGTCTGGTGGGACCTCTGCTAGGCAACACTCTGCTGTTTCCTACGTACAAAATGTACTGAAAATAATAAAGTGGCATATTATTATGTACATGTAATCTAGGCTTTTCATTAATGCAGATTGAATTAACCAAGTTTGACAGTGCACGTTTCTGATTTGACTTTCAAGATATCATGTTAGCTTGCTCCATTTAACTGAATGTTCCCATCTATGCTCTCCAGGCTGGTGGTACCCTTTACAACCAGTATGTTTGTTTCTTCCATCTGTCACTGTTAATATTCAAGTCACTAAACTTGGCACAATATGTTTGCAATGAATGTAGGAAGCAAGTGTTTATATTTTGGGTTTGGGGTCTCCCTCCCATGGTACTCACCTTGGGTTTTTATGGGTGTGTTCAAAGCTCTTACATGCAGAAATGGCTTCACTTATTCACTTAGAAGTCAGCAATTTTTTCCAGCTACATCAACCTTTTCTCCTCCTCATAGGAAAAATAGTGTGAAACAGAAAGAGAAAAGAGAAAAAAAATCTTGGAAGGATGAAAACCTCAACCCCAACCCGTGTTGTCTCTGTTTCTGCATTCTGGGCTCGGGACACAATTCTCAAGGCATCTTATTAAAAAAACCACTCGTATGACCATCCTCTGCGGACCAAGTCTTCCCCACTGGGATTTCTTGGCATTATCTAATTTCGTGATATATGAAGATTGTATGCAATCAGAATAGATGAAAACATTACATACCTGCTAGATTTTTTATCTAGTCATAAAACTAAAATATTGGATTTGGGAGAAAAAGTTCAGCCTCCTTACACCTAATAAGAATTGTTATTTCGATCTCCATGTAATCTTAGATTTTTTATTTGGAGACATTTAACAATGAAAATAAAACTGGTGCATTTATTATTTTTCATGTACTATTCTAAGTCCATCATGTATTTATTTTTATAACAAAATTTAATATGGGAAAATTATGATGTCTTTTTCACAGACAAATAAACTGAAGTCAGAGTTGGATTGTGTTAACTAAAGCCCTACACAGAGGCAATAGTAGACACATATCACCACCAAGAAACTCTCTCTGTAGATCCCATGTAAGCATTGTATGATACTGTTTCATAATAATCATGGATGGAGGAGCTATAGAATAAAAGGCATACAGAAAAAAAATCCTTCCTATAATTCTTCCTCCCTTCAAAATCTGAGCAAATTTCCTTAGCATCTACTCAAATCTACTATGAAACCTTTGCCACTAAACTTAGAGCCAGTTGTGTTTCTAACCCTGGAGACTACAGACATTCACAATACTCTGTTTTCCCACCATGTTTCCATTTAACATCACTGGCTAACATTCTACCTATGTTCAGGATCCTATATCCATTTGCCTCCCATGAAGATTTAAATCATCAACAGATGTTTCAAAACTGTTTTCAAACACTTGGATTTCAGGACTGTTCTAGTCTTTGCAAAGTGGAAGCAAAAAGACAAAGCAAACTCCCATCTATTTCAGACAATTACTAAACTAAATTATTCCTATCATTAAACACATTTTTTTGTATTAGCTATATTTCTGTCTCCATTTCTTCACCTCAGCCTACTCCAATCTGCCTTCTGCCCCACATAATTTCACTGAAATAGTTCTTGAAGGCCACAATGACACTTATGCTGCTAAATCCAGTTTTCTTGACAACTTCACAGCATTTACCTCAGATGATCATTCCTTGGCTTTGGGAAACTTTCACAAGTCGGGGTTTCCTTCTAGTTGGATGGCTATTCTTTTGCCTTTACTTTTTATGGCACTTTCATAGATATTTAAATATTTGTAGTGATATGACAGAGTTTTCCTTGTTTGCTCAACTCTCTCCTTCAAATATAATTATCTATTTATTCTCAGGGTTTCGTTTACTATCTGAAGTGGAAATTTCTGTTTTCTTTGGAGACTTAGTTGCATCATATGATGTTTTTCTGGATGCTGTCAGATGAGAGGATGTTTTGCTGAGGCAGACACTCAAGAGGACATGTGATGTTCACAAAGAATATAAGTAGAACCCAACAGAGAGTGAAGTACACTCTCGCAATGCATCACTTTGTTGGTCTTCACTGATCTTTGTCATGACTTTGTAGAGAGAAATGCGCCAAATAACTTCTGTTATTCCAGCTGCTTATTGCACTTCCAGAGACTCTGACCCATTAAGTGGAGCCTCACTATTTCTTCTGGATTGAACCACTGCTACTGATTTGTGTTTGGTGTTTGAGAATTGGACTGGACTGCCACTACTGATTCATGTTTGATATGACTGGACTGATGATATCTTGCCAAAGAAGATTGGAAATGTCCCAAAGAACTACTTCTAAACAGGTCCACACCACCCTTGTTCTATTAACCATCTTTCTCCCCTACCATTGGTCAGTGGACTAGAAGGGAGGTTGAAGTAGTTAAGAATCCTAATTAAAGTAGAATTTGAAAAATCTAAGTCTACAACTATCTTTATGATGATAGTTCTCAAGACTAGGAATAATATCTGGTAATGAAATAAATGGTAATGATATGAATGCCTTTGTATATACCATATAATTTAAGACTACACACATGTGCATGTATATTCATGCAAAACTGTACATACAGATACCCACTCACACACAGAAATGTATATACCTGCATACATACACCCAGAGATACACATATACACATGCACACATACATACATTACAGAAAAATAAAATGTGCACAAATAATTGCTTTTTCCTTTCAGGGATTCCATTCTTTGCCCTGAGCTCCCCAGAAATCTGACACCCTGTATCAAATGACTGACGAGCCTGTCTCAGATCTGCATGTCATTTTAAGGTACTAGAGAATTGGCTGCATAGAAAGACTGACAATCAAAACTCATGGCTGCCACTTGCAGAACTGTCAACACAATTCCCTAGGCCACTCGAAAAATAGTCTCTCCATGCCCCTTTTGTGTAGCCCTTTCAGGTTGGCAAATCACATCACAAGTTTCATTGGATTTGCCATTTCTTCAGGAGCTTTGGACTTTCCTAGAGGAGATCTGTAAGTCTTTAGACAATTTGTATTCAGTGTTGCAATGTTCGAAGGTTTTTTTTTTTTCTAAAGAAGAATATTTGGAAACAAAGGACACTGACACTGACCTTTTCTCTGAGTGGCTGCCTTTGCATACGTCATAGCAAATGCACTTAGGAATTGCTCATTCGTGAGGGCTGTTCAGAGGCAGGGGAAGGGAAGTGTCCTGGGAATTGACAAGCAGCAGAGCAGTGCAGGAAAGAACAGGACATTCAGAAATGATGAATGGGGTCATTTTTGCTTTGAAAAGATTGGTGCTTCCTCATTTGGAGGATTGATCTATACACACTTATGTTCTTGGGTGAATGTGTGTTTGTTTGCTCTGGTACAGGACATCATAAACATGCTCACCATTTTAATCTCATTCCATTTACAGCTACCTGAATGACCTTTGTAATGTCGTCTCTGTGGGTGTAAGTTTTATCCTTTGTAAAATGAAGGGGTTATACTAAATGATCTCTGTATGCCCATTCCACTCTGACCTTTGAAAATCCTATGATTTCTAATTAGATACATTTATTCATGGTGTGGTAGTAGTGTGTTTGTATATGGGTAGTAGAAACAGTACGATTTTTTTAACTAACACAGCAGCTTTTCTGTATACATTCTGATGTATAATTCATAAAGTTTCCCAATTTCAAGCTTTGAGAGAATTTGTGACAAAAAATTACATTTTGCCTAATCGGTTCACTTATGTTATGTGCAAGTTAGGGAGTTATAAATGAATGTGTTTACAAAAGGATGTCATCTGGGAATAGTAGTATGGCTAGGTTTCTGTTTGAAAGGGAAAATTTTGGAAACACACAGGTGTAGGAAAAGGTTAAAGTTGCTTTAAATATCTTAGTAAGTTTGTGAAAAACATAAAAATGGTTATAAGCTTAACTGGAGGTGATCCAGCTTGGGAGGAGTCATCAGGTTTTGTATTTATTCATTTTATCATTAATGGAGATGGAAGTAGGGTTGAAGTGCTTCTTCAGTACTGGGAAAAAGAAGATGATGTGAGGAAAGTATCCCCTAGGCTTGTTTCTTTTTAAATCCAGCTACTTGGTACAGAAGACTGAAGGAGCCTCCTTTCTCACAGCATCCATAACATTAAATTAAAAAAATATATATCCAGAGGAAAGAAAAGGCAAGGGCCAAATTACCTGGCCACCCTGCCTCATCTTGTCTTGCCTGTTAAAAGATTTTACTTGGAGCTGAAGAGATGGCTCAGTGGTTATGAGCACTGACCAGTCTTCCAGAGGTACTGAATTCAATCCCTAGTAACCACATCGGGGCTGAAAACTATCTATGCCTCTTCTTGCATGCAGGTAGATGTACACAAAGACAGAGAATTCACACAAAACAAATAAATATATCTTAAATTTAATGTTTTTTTGCTTGCTGTTCCATATAGAAAAATTCTCACATGTCTGCATATTTGAGAAGTAATCATATTTTTACTCATTCTCGGGTCACTTCATAATGATCAGTTTCATCAAGGTTTTATTGGCAGCAGATTAAGAGTGGCACTGTGACCCAGGGGGTATCTAGTGAAGGGAGAGGTTTGGAAAGCCAAGTTGAAGCACTTAGCTCTCAGTATCACAGAAAATCATCACAGATGGCTTCCTATATTACTATACAGCCTGTAACAGCTGATGCATAAGGTATACTCCTTAAGCTTTTCCGTGATTCGTCCCGACTGCCAATTATTTTGTCAGTGAAAGGGGATGGCAGAAAGTGAGGTTTCAACGACATCAAGCATTGATATGAAGACCACAAATCAGAGGCAGCTATACAGCAGTGATGAGTCAGTTAGGGAGAGCAAGAGTATGTGTTCAGTTAACTCGTCAGCCCTGATTGTTTTAGAGCAGCAACTAAACAGGAGCAAACAGGAGAATACAAAGCCAAGCCATGGAAGAGAAAGAATAGAAAGGGGTTTGCCCTAAACATGTACCTCATTCTATAAATCAGAGATCACTGGGGCTCTTTTCAGACAATCTTTTATTCTCAGTAAAGATCTTGATATTTTCCATTGTGATATGGACGTATTTGTCAATGTTAAGAAATATTTATTGCTGCTCCTGTGAAGACACCATATCCTGAGAGATCCTAAAGGAGCGATTGCACTCAGAGCAGCTGGTAAGAACCTTCTCCCACTACCCTATGGGCCAGAGCTATAACTGGGAGCCTAGGTGCTCAGGACCCATCAGCTACCCAAACCCCATCCTCCAGAATACCACTCCCCTTCTACCCCTCACTTGGTCTTTTGGCTGGGGCAGACAACTAGCTGGTCTGCTCCTGTGAAGATACCTTATCCTGAGCCATTCTACAGGAGTCACTCCATTCAGAGCAGGGAACACCTAGTTGGTCTGCTCCCTTGAAGACACCATATCCTGAGCCATCCTAGAGGAACCACTGCACTCAGAGCAGCAGGATTTCAGGATCCCAGAGTTGGCCTGAGTCCCAGGAGTTCTTCCACCCAGGAGCTTAGGATCACAGGAACACAGAGACACTTGGACTCTGAGGAATGATGACACAAGCAAGATAACTGGAAAGACAGACTCCAGTCAGACACAGTGAGTTTAGGTAACACAAGAGTTAACCAAATGGCAAAAGGCAAACACAAGAACATAAGCAATAGAAACCAAAGTTACTTGGTATCATCAGAACACAGTTTTCCAGCCATAGCGAGCCCTGGACAGCCCATCACACTCGAAAAACATGATTCAGAATTAAAATCACTTCTCATGATGATGATAGAGGATTTTAAGAAGGACATAAGTGACTCCCTTAAAGAAATACACAAGAACACAGGTAAACAGGTAGAAGCCCTTAAAGAGGAAACACAAAACTCCTTTAAAGAATTGCAAGAAAACACAACCAAATAGGTGAAGGAATTGAACAAGACCATCCAGGATCTAAAATTAGAAATAGAAACAATAAAGAAATCTCAAAGGGAGACTATCCTGGAGATAGAAAACATAGGAAAGAAATCAGGAGTCATAGATGCAAGCATCACCAACAGAATACAAGAGATAGAAGAGAGAATCTCATGCGCAGAAGATACCATGGAAAACATTGACACAACTGTCAAAGAAAATGCAAAATGCAAAAAGCTTCTAACCCAAAACATCCAGGAAACACAGGACACAATGAGAAGACCAATCCTAAGGATAATAGGTATAGATGAGACTGAAGATTCCCAATTTAAAGGGCCAGTAAATATCTTCAACAAAATTATAGAGGAAAACTTCCCTAACCTAAAGAACAAGATGCCCATAAACATACAAGAAGCCTACAAAACACCAACAGACTAGACCAGAAAAGAAATACCTCCCGTCACATAATAATCAAAACACCAAATGCACAAAACAAAGAAAAAATACTAAAAGCAGTAAGGGAAAAAGGTCAAGTAACATATAAAGGCAGACCTATAAGAATTACACCAGACTTCTCACCAGAAACTATAAAAGCCAGAAGATCCTGGACTAATATCATAAAGACTCTAAGAGAACAGAAATGCCAGCCCAGACTACTATACCCAGCAAAACTCGCAATCACTATAGATGGAGAAAGCAAGATATTCCATGACAAAACCAAATTTGCACAATATCTTCCCACAAACCCAGCACTCCAAAGGATAATTGATGGAAAACGCCAACACACAACCTAGAAAAAGCAAGGAAGTAATCTTCCAACAACCCCAAAAGAAGATAGCTACACAAACATAATTCTACCTCTAATAACAAAAATAACAGGAAGCAACAATCATTTTTCCCTAATATCTCTTAACATCAATGGACTCAATTCTCCAATAAAAAGATGTAGACTATCAGACTGAATACATAAACAGGACCCAGAATTTTGCTGCATACAAGAAACACACCTCAGTGACAAAGACAGACACTACCTCAGAGTAAAGGCTGGAAAACAATTTTCCAAGCAAATGGTCCCAAGAAACAAGCTGGAGTAGCCATTCTAATATCAAATAAAATCGACTTTCAAGCCCAGAAGCTTGAAATACCCAAGATTCAACTCACAGACCACATAAAGCTCATGAAGAAGGAATACCAAGTGGGGGTGCTTTGGTCCATCTTAGAAGGAGTAACAACATACTCATGGGAGCAAATATGGAGACAAAGTGTAGGACAGAAACTGAAGGAGGGGCGTCTAGAGACTGTTCCACCTGGGAATCCATCCCATGTGCAGTTGCCAAAGGTAGACACTGTTAGAGGTCTGCCAGAGCTTGAGCTATTCAGAGGTGTATGCTCATAGCTAACCATTGAACTGATCAAGGGGTTCCCAATGGAGGAGTTAGAGTGAAGACTGTAGGAGCTGAAAAGGTTTGCAGCCCCATGAGAAGAGCAACAATACCAACCAATCAGAGCCCCCAGGTTCTAAACCACCAGCCTGGGTGCACTTACGGAGGGACCCATGGCTCCAGTTGTATATGTAAGGGAGGATGGTCCTGTCAGGTATAGGTGGGAGAGGAGATCTTTGGTCCCATGAAGGCTGGATGCTGTGTGTGGGAGAATTCAAGGGTGGGGAAGCAGGAGTTGGGGAGTAGGTGGCGGCACATCCTCATAGAAGCAGGAGGGGGCCCTGGGATAGGGGGTTCCTGGGCAGGAGGTGGGGGAAATGGGGTAAGGGATAACATCTGAAATGTAAATAAAATATCCAATAAAAAAGAAAAAAAGGGGGGGGAGAACAGCTGGCAGGATTAAAAAGATACTTGTAAGCTTCTAATAGGCCTGGAAAAAAATTAAATTTTATCACCTAAAGTGTCAAAGTAACAAAGACATGGTTTTCTTCCCTTCTTTCCTGAGGAAATTTGGAGCCTGTGGAGAAGTCCTCTTCCTACTTTCATGACTTTTATATGTTTATGAGCCACGAAGTTTAATTGGGGTTGCATGCAAGATAATGAATCCAGTGTTCCTTACTGGAGTTTGGGGAACTTAATAGTGGCACTCCACTGAAAAAAATGGCACCTCCCTGAAAACATTAACTGACACTAACTTCTAAGAACAGACCTCATGAACCTCTCTAGTATGTGTACATCCTGTCTTGAAAAGTTTCGTTCATGAAACCACATAAATGCAATATATATGTCATGCCCAGTTAAAGTTTCTTAACACTCTCCTGATCCCCCAGATCTTACACTCTTTGTTTCCTCTTTTCTTCACTGTTCTTTGAATCAAGGAGGATTGATATAGATGTCTCATTCAGGGCAGAGCCATCAACAGTCATCTATACTTATCACTTTGACCAATTATTGAGGAGATAATTTTGAATGCCGCAATATGGGGCCAATATGGCACCTTGTCTGTCATACAACTCTATTTATTTACTGTGTCCTTTAATATCCATAAATTCTTTGTATGAAATGTTGGAGAAAATTTTGGTGGTTTAAGTAGGAGTTGTCCCCATAAGCTCAAATATTTGAATGATTGGCCATTAGGGAGTAGCACTACATGAAAGTGATTAGGAATTGTGTCATTGTTGGAGTAGGTGTAGCCTTGCTGAAGGAAGTGTATCACTGGGGTGGGCTTTGGCATTTCAAATGCTCAAGCCAGGCCCAGTGCATTCTTCTTCATGTGGCCCTCAAATCCAAATGCAGAACTCCCATTGCCTTCTCCAGCACTATGTCTGCCTGAATGCTATCTTATTTCATGGACTAAACCTCTGAAACTATAAGCAAGCCCCAATTAAATAATTTTCTTTACAAAAGTTGTCATGGTCATGGTGTTTCTTCACAGCAATAAAAAACACTAAGACATAATTAGTCAATTAATTGAATGTGGTTAGCAACATGACATGTAAACCTCTATTCTAGATATTGAGACACAATAATTGAGAAAGATAAATTCACTTTCTATTCTAACAGTATTTGCATGCCAGTTGGCAGAAGACAGACCTTATATAAATGGGCAATTGGATTTGAAAATGTAATTCTATCTGGTAATACCTGATAGGAATAAAATGTTCTAGAGAATTGTATGGCTACTTTAGATAAGCCATTTATATAAATGTGTTGAGTACATACATAAACTATAAAGATTAGTATGGTTAAGATGAAAAAGAGACAGATAATAAAGTCAAGAGATAATCAATTATAAACAGCATTATGAAGAGACCAGAAGGCTATTGAAAAGAATTTGCATTTAATTCTATATGTAATATTAGATCTCTTATGAGATTAAGAAAGGAAGAAATGATTCGAATTTATACTTCACCAAGTTGGTTGTGGGTACTGTCTGGTGGATAAATTACAGGGTGCCACAATGAAGATGGAGTTTCCCTTTATAGACTATTATACTATCTGAGAAACATGACAATAAATTGGATGGAGAAGACACAGAGAAAGCAGACAAGTTTTTTAATATTTGATATTATTTTAAAGTAGGTAAGAGAGCATTTAATAGGTTCAGTATAGCAGGGGTATACATCATTGTACAATTAGTTCCACCTATGTGGCACTTACTGTTGCCTTTCTAGTCAACACATCTATCATTAGACATAATCTTCTCTTAGTTTTCAGTATTTTACATTTCAACATGGTATGCCTTCAGTGTGTGAATATTCAGTGTGCTAAACTCATAGATTTTGCTAGGCAATGCTTCAGTCCTTCTTAGAAGGAGGAACAAAATATTCACAGGAGGTAGACAGTGGGAGGGACTTGGGAGGAAGAGAACAGGGGGAGAGGGAAAGGGGGGCAAGATCAGATATGAGAGGAGACCTGGATGACATACAAAGGGTCAGGAAATTGAACAGAGGTGTGTACCAATAGGGGATGAGGAGCTGGGGATAGCCAGCAGAAAGTCCCAGATGCCAGGAAAACAAGAGGCTCCCAGGACCCAACTGTGATGACATTAGCTGAAATACCCAACAAAGGGGAAGAAGAATCTGTAGAGACCATATCCAGAGGTTAAGCAAGGCCCCAGGTAGAAGGATGGAGCTACCCACTCATCTCCAAATTTTTAACCCAGAATTGCTCCTGTCTAAAAAAAAAAAAAAAAAAAAAAAATACAGGGACAAAGTGTGGAGCAGAGACTGAAGGAAAGGCCATCCAGAGACTGCCCCACCTGGGGGTCCATAATGTGCTTCTTGACAGGAGCCTTATATAGCTGTCTCCTGAGAGGATTTGCCAGAGCCTGACAAATAGAGATGTGGATACTCACAGGCAACCATTGAACTGAGGAAAAGGATCCCAATGGAAGAAGTAGAGAAAGGACTGAAGGAACTGAAGGGTTTACAACCCCATAGGAAGAACAACAATATCAACCAACCAAACCCCTCAGAGCTCCCAGGGACTAAACCACCAACCAAAGAGTACACATGGAGGGACCCACGGCTCCAATTGCATATGTAGCCAAGGATGGCCTTGTCGGACATCAATGGGAGGAGAGGCCCTTGGTCTTTTTAAGGCTCAATGCCCCAGTATAAAGGAATGCCAAGGCGGGAAGACTGGAGTGGCTGGGGGTGGGGGGAAGCACCCTCATAGAAGCAGGGGGAGGGGAGGATAGGGGGTTTGTGGAGGGAAATCAAGGAAGTGGGATAACACTTGAAATGTAAATAAATAAAATATCCATTTAAAAAAACGTCTGTTTTAATCTGGGCAATAAATCTCAAGTTCTGTAATTGTTTCTTAAAGTGTTTATTGATTTCATCCTTTACATTTTCTTCACTCTGTCTGAAAGAAATACATATCTAGTAAAATGGATCTCTTTGTTTGATATTCTAATTTAAGAAATAATTTCTTGAACCAGTGAGATGGCTTATCAGGCAAAAGTGCTTGCCAAGCAAGCCTGATAACCTGAGTTCAATTCCTAGAATCCATGGTGGAAGGATAGGACAAACTCCGGAAAGTAGTGTTCTGACAGCCTCATGCACGTTCTATCCAGCACCACCCCTCCAGCATAGGCATAGATGTTAATAATAAAAATAATTTAAAGTGGTTTTTAAGGATTTCTATAATGTGATTTGATCATAGCCAGCCGATCTCCAAGATACTACTGTATCTAGTCTCCTTTCTAATTCACCCAATTCTGTATCCTATTTATTTTTGAAACCTATCAAATCCAATTTGTATCGCTAATATATTCTTGGATGTCTGGCCTTACACTAGAGTGTGGCCAACTTACTTGGATATGCACCTTTTAAGAAAACTCATCTTCCCTCTTTGAGCATTTATCAGCGATCCTCCTAGGTGTTGGGACTTTGTGTTCACCTTATGTCTTCCTCCTGGGGTTTGGTCTGGACTGAGAAAACTGTGCATGCTGTCATGACAGCTGTAAGTTCATATGCTCAACTGCATTGCTGTGTCCAGAAGAAACAGTTTCTCTGTAGTCATCCTCCCCTGGCTCTTACATTCTTGTGGTTTCCTCTTCTGCAGGGAACCTTGATCCTTAGGATTTTAATTAAGAAGTCCCATTTGGGCTGAGAATTCCAGTCTTTTATTCTTTATATATATATATATATATATATATATATATATATATATATATATATATATATATATATATATAATAGAGAAACTCTGTCCTTTTTTAAAAGATTTATTTATTTATTTATTTATTTATTTATTTATTTATTTTATGAATACACTGTAGCTGTCTTCAGACACACCAGAAGAGGGCATCCAATCTCATTACGGATTGTTGTGAACCACCATGTGGTTGCTGGGATTTGAACTCAGGACCTCTGGAAAAGCAATCAGTGCTCTTAACTGCTTAGCCATCTCTCCAGCCCCAGTCTTTTATTCTTGGCACCTTGCACAACTGTGGGTTTCTGTTACTTGTGTATGTGGTGTCTTCATGGATAGAATGTTAATGTCAGGTTCTGGAGGGTAAACAATAGCATTGGAAATAGCCTGAAAGTTTCTACAGTAGTAGTTTTCCATATTTCTTCTTCTGAAGTCTTTATTATTCACCACTCCCTATATTCTCTCTTTTATCCTGTGCTCCTATACCCAAATCTAAGCCCCTCCACTTCATAGCTCCATATTAATCTCCTATCCTTTGTGTGTAGTCCAAAATGAGACATATAGCTGAAGATGAAATTTACCATCTACAAATGAAAGGAAACATGTATTTGGTTTTATTTTTCTGCATGTGGGATATTTTACTCAGAATAATTGTTTCTAGTTTAATCCATTTTCCTGAACACATCATCACTTGATTTTTCTTTACAGATAAAGACTATTCTGCTATTCTGCGTTTTCATTATCCTTTCATCAACTGATAGACAACTAAGCCTCTTTCCATTTCATGCCTATTGTAAAAAGAACAGCAATGAACGAAGAGCAGGTTAAATAGTCCATTGGTTATAATCCCAAGAATGGTATACCTGGATCATATGGTCGATCTATTTCTTGTGTTTTAAGGAAACTCCACATTTATTTCCATAGTAAATGTAGGAGTTTGTACTCCCATCCCAGAAGTGAGTAAGTAGTCCCTTTACCCATAACCATATCAGCGTTTCTTGTCATTTATTTTTATTTTAGGCATTCAAAACTGGGTAAGGCCGGGCGGTGGTGGCGCACGCCTTTAATCCCAGCACTTGGCAGGCAGAGGCAGGCGGATTTCTGAGTTCGAGGCCAGCCTGGTCTACAGAGTGAGTTCCAGGACAGCCAGGGCTACACAGAGAAACCCTGTCTCGAAAAACAAAAAAAAAAAAAAAAAAAAAAACTGGGTAAGATGCATTTTCCTGATGGGTATGGCTATCAAACACTTATTAAATGTACTCAGTCATTTGTATTTCATCTTGTGAGAAATCTTTATTTCATTCCATGCTTCATTTTTTTAAATTATTTTTTGATGGTTTTGTTGTTTGTATATTCATATTCTAGATACTAAGCCTCTGTCAGATATACAACTAGTAATGGCTTTTTCTCATTCTTTAGGCTGACACTTCACCAAAATGAAGGTGTTCTTTGCAGTACAGGAAGTTTTAATATAATAATGTTCCATTTATTAATTTTTGGTCTTAATGCCTAATCTATTAAAAGACATCTCTCCTATGAAAATAAGTTCAAGTATGTTCCATAATTTTTCTCTTTAAGAGTCAAGTTATCATGTCTTTTGTAGAGGTCACCAATACATTAGGAATTGTGTTTTATGAAAAGTACGAGGTAAGGATCCAGTATATTTTTCTGTGTGTAGCTTTCCAGTTTTATCAGCACCATTTGTTGATTCTGGTGAGTTTTAAACAATATGCATTATTGACTTCTTTATGAAATCTGGTGGGTATAGTAATGTAGGCTTATATCTGTCCTCAATTATTTTTCATTAACTCATGTGTGTGTTTTTGTGACAGTTTTGTGTTGGTTTTCTTTAATCTAACTTTGTAGTATAACCGAAATCCAAGGTGCTGATACTATTAGCAGTTTTTGTTTTGTTTTACTTCATTAGGCTTCTTTTGACTATCCTGGGTGTTTTGTATTTTAATATAATTTTTCATATGATAAAAAATAAATTTTATTTACAATAAACATTAAGACCATTTGATTTTCTAATTTTGATGAAGAATTTCACTGGAATTTTGATTGGACTGTGTTGAGTCATCTGGAGCTTACTTTTAGAAGAATGCTCATTCTCACAATATTAACACTATGAATCCGTAGCATAGAAGTTCTTTCCATCTTATGATATTTTCTTAAATGTCTTTTTTCACATTCTTAATGTTTTTATTGTATGGGTTTTTCACTTCCTTGGCTAGACTTACTCCTAGATATTTTTGAGGTTATTGTGACTAGTATTATTTCCCTGGATTTTTATCTCAGCATGATCAGCATTCATACCCTGCTACTTTATTGAATATATTTGTGACTTTTAGGAGATTTCTGGTGGAATCTTTAGGGGTTTTATGTGAGGAATTATATCATCTGCAAATACTGATATGTTTATTCTTTTCTAATTTGTAACCCCTTAATTTCTTTCATGACTCTTACTGTTCTAGCTAAGACTTCACGTACTATATTGAACAGGAGTGGACAAAGTGGACATCCTTGTCTTGTTTCTGATTTTAGTGGAAATGTTTTAAGGGTTTTTCTCATAATTTAAGATAATGTTGCCAAAGTGCTTCCTGTGTAGTGCTTTTATAATGTATACATATGTCCCTCATGTCCATATATTCTCCAGGAATTTTATACTGAAGTGATGTGTGATTTTTTTTCAAAGCTTTTTTCTGTACTGAATGAGAGGATTATATGGTGTCTGTCACTGAGCCTATTTATTTCAT
>JAJTUV010003432.1:0-56972 GCA_021653895.1 Mastomys natalensis | reverse complement strand
AAAACCAGACCCAGAAATTTTGTTGCATACAAGAAACGCACCTCAGTAACAAAGACAGACATTACCTCAGAGTAAAAGCCTGAAAAACAATTTTCCAAGCAAAGGGTCCCAAGAAAAAAGTGGAGTAGCCATTCTAATATCAAATAAAATCACTTTCAACCAAAGTAATCAAAAGAAAGGAAGGACACTTCATACTCATAAAAGGAAAAATCTACCAAGAGGGAACTCTCAATTCTGAGCATCTACACTCCAAATGCAAGGCACCTACATACATAAAGAAACTTTACTAAAGCTCAAAGCACACATTGCACCCCACACAATAATAGTGGGGGATTTTAACACCCCCCTTCTCCAATGGACAGATCGTGGAAACAAACTAAACAAAGACACTTTGAAATTAACAGAATTATGGACCAAATAGTTTTAACAGATATCTAATAGAACTTTTCATCCTAAAGAAAAGAATATACCTTTTTCTCAGCACCTCATGGTACCTTCTCCTAAATAGACCATATAATTGGTCACAAAACAGTCCTAAACCAGATAAAATAAGATTGAAATAATCCTTGCATCCTATCAGATCCCCCACGGTCAAAGGGCTGGTCTTTAATAATGACAGAACCAAGGGAAAACCCACATGCATGTGGAAACTGAACAATGCTCTACTCAATAATGACTTTGTCAAGGAAGAAAAAAGAAAGAAATTAAAGACTTTCTAGAATTTAATGAAAATGAGGAAACATCATACCAAAAACTTGTGGGACTCCTGAAAGCAGTGCTAAGAGGAAAACTCAGCTCTAAGTGCCTACAAAAAGAAATTGGAGAGAGCACACAATAACAACTTGACACCTGAAAGCTCTGGGAAAAAAAAGAAGCAAATACACCCAATAGAGTAGGCGTCAGGAAATAATCAAACTCAGGGCTGAAATAAAACCGAGTAGAAACAGAAAGAACTATACAAAATATCAACAAAACCAGGAGTTGGTTCTTTGAGAAAATCAACAAGATAGAAAAAACCCTTAGCCAGATTAAACCAGAGGGCACAGAGACAGTATCCAAATTAATAAAATCAGATCTGAAAAGGGAGACTTAACAACAGAAACTGAGGAAATTTAAAAAATCATCAGATCCTATTTACAAAGGCCTCAAAAATTTTCAAAAACAAAACTGGGAAAAAAAAAAAAAAAAAAAAAAAAAAAAAAAAAAAAAAAAAAAAAAAAAAAAAAAAAAAAAAAAAAAAAAAAAAAAAAAAAAAAAAAAAAAAAAAAAATCGGGAAAAAGGGGAAAAACATTTTTCTAACCCCAGGAAAAAAGGGTCAAAAAAGGGTTTAAAGGGCCCAACCTTAAAAAAGTCCCCCCCAAAATAAGCAAAACCAAAAAAGCCCCCACCAAAAAAAAGGAGAGGTTTTGGGGAAGTTTCCCCAAAAAAGAGAAAGGGAAGCCCAAACCCAATCTTTTCCCGCCCCAATTTAAAAGAAAGGAAAACCTAGGCCAGGTTTTAAAAACAAAAAAATTAAAAAAACCCCAAAAGAAAGGAAAATTCAAAACCAACCCCCCCTTTTTGAAATGTGATCAAAACCAAAAAATTCAAAAAGGAAAACCAATAAAAAAAAATAAAAAAATTTCCCCAATGAAAAGGGGGCCAATTATTAAAGGTAAAATTTAATTAAAAAACCTTTAAAATATTTAAAAACCCAAAGAAAAAAAAATGTTTTATGGGGAAAAGCATATACAAAAAACTTTTAGGGGAAAAATTTTGGGTTTGAAAAATTGGACCCTTTAAAAAAGAAAAAGAATTATAAAAAAATTTGAAAACAAAAAATGGGAAACGGAAGTTTCCCCTTTAAACCCAGGAACTAAAAAGGGCAGGCCCATTTCCTTTCATTGGTTTTTGGAACCACCAGAAATGCAAAAAAAGAATGGAATCTAAAAAAACCAAAAACACTTTTAAAATATAAAAAAAAAAAAAACCCCCAAAAAGCTTTTTTAAAAAGAAAAAAAAAAAAAAAAAAAATATTCTTTTTAAAATCCCAAATTTTTTAAAATTAATGAATTCTTTTTTTAAAACAAAATTTGTAAAAGGGAAAATGTGTTTTAGCATTTTTACAAATCTGAAATTTTCCCTTTGCAATTGTACCCTTTAAAAGGGTTGAAAAAAAAATCTATAATTTGAAAAAAAAAAACCCCCGGGCGGGAAGACCAACCCGGGTTTTCCCGGCCCCTCGGGAAAAGGCTTTCTTTCCCTGGTCCCCAAGAAATCCCCTTGAAATGCCTCTAAAATTGTCTTAAAAACAAAAAAAACTCCTTTTTTGGAAGAAAAAACCACCAAAAAACCCCATTTGGAATTTTTAACCCCAATTTTTAAAAATTCCATCCTTTTTGTCCAAGGGAGTAACGGGGGGTAATTAACAAAATTTTGGGGAACGTAAATTGACGGTCTTCCTCCATAACCCCAATGAGGCCCGGTTAATGCAAAAATTAAAATTAAAGACCAAAAAGAAAAAAAGCAAAAAAAATTGTTTTTTTAAGTTTTTTTTAAAAAATTTTGGGGCCAAAGGGGTTTTTTGGGGTTTTGGGATGTTTAAAAGGGAAACACCAGTAGGTGGTGCAGAGAAACGGGCCTCTCTCCCCCTCCCTTGTTAAAATTCCTTAATTTGAAGCCCCCAAATTTTTTCCCGTGAACAATTTTTAAAAGGCCTTCCCCCTCTGAGGCCTCATTTTTTGGAAAAAAAGGGGCCCCAAAAAAAGGGGAAAATTTTGGTTCCGGGGGTTTTTAAAAGGTTTTTTAAAAACCAAAAAAAAAGGGAAAAAATTTTTAAAAAAATTTTTTAAAAACCCAAAAGGGCCTAGGATAAGCCCCCCCCCGGGGAAAAAAAAACGAGTGAAAAACTTTAAATATGGGAAAATTCCCTTAAAAAAGCATTAATGTTTATTTCAAAAATCTGAAAAAAAAATTGCAAACATAAATTTGTAAAAAAATTAAAAAAATTTTAAATTTTTTTTCCCCATAAAAAATTTTAAAAAAATTAAAAAACAAAAAATTTTGGGGTTAGGACCTGTAATTAAAAAAGGACTTTTTTGGGGGGTTTTATTAAATCTTTTTAAAAGGGGAAAAATTTTTTAAAGAAAAAAAAAATAAGAACCACAAAGTTTTTTTCCAAAAATTTTTCCCCCACCCTTTTTTTAAAAACCCAAATTTTAAATTTTCCTTTTAATTTTGAAAACCCAAAACTGTAAATAAGCACAAATTTTTCCCCAAATTTTTATTTTAATAGAAAAAAATTAAAAAAAAAAAAAAACCCCAAAAGAAAATTGAAAAGTCGGGGGTTCCCCCCCAGTCTGGGGGTTTTAAAATTTTTTGGCCTATTGAAAAGTTCATTTTTGTTAACCCCCTTTTAAAATCAGAAAATGATAACCAAAAAGGGGAAATCAACGGGGTTTTTAATAAAAAAAAAAAAATTGTGTCTCCCCCCCCCCCTATTTTAATTTTTCCATTTTAAAATTTAACCCAGTTAAAATTTTTGGATTAAAATTCCCCCCCCCCCCCCCCCCCCCCCCCCCCCCCCCCCTTTTCCCCCCCCCCCCCCCCCCCCCCCCCCCCCCCCCCCCCCCATTTTTTTTTTTTTTTTTTTTTTTTTTTTTTTTTTGGAGATTTTTAAATTAACTTTCCCCACCCTATACCCTTTAACAATAGTTCCAAACCCCCAAAGGGGGCCCCCCCCCATTTTTTTTTCCCCCCCCCCCTTTACCTTCTGTGAAAAAAAAGGTTTAAAAAATAACCCCCCAAAACCAAAAAAAAGAAAAAAGACAATTTTTATTTTTTTTTTTGGGGGGACGTGTCACTAAGAATAGGATAAAGTAGTTATGGTTTTTTAAAAGGAAATCCATGTTGAAATTTGCCCTACCTACCTCTTTATTCTGTATTAATCCCCTTCCATACTCTAAGAAGCTGCATTTTTCCTACTTCACTGTGGAGATAATTTGTAACCCTGTTATTCTGCTGTGTATTCCCTTCCGTCCCACTGCTGGATGGTCAATGATCTTCTGTTTCCTCTCCTGGTTTCTGTAATTATTATAGACTACCTACATCTCCCCAATAAGAGAGAACATATGACACTAAGACAAACACTATTTTTAACATGGTATGACAAACTTGAACTCAGGGATGATGACCAGATAGTGATCCTGTTTTAAATGTTTCCATTTCACAACAAAATTCTTTCTCATGCAATGGAAAGGAAAGTCCCCGTGTTACCATGTGTCTTCAGAACTTTTCAGAGTTTCACTCAACTATCTGACATTTAGGGCCTCGTTAATAATTTGACCTGGTGACCAGGATGAATTTATTATTGAATAGTATTCATACTTTAAATCATACACTGAATCAGAATCTTGTAAGAAAAAGAGTGTCCAATTATATTTTCAAGTTCATGTGTATATTCCACATATATAGACCCATGCATGTATTATGGAAATAATTCAAAACTTGGTGCCTAAGACCATCCTATAACTCTTCTATGAATATGAACCCATAATCACACTTTTAATATTTACATTATTTTTTTCTTATAAAATCTTAATCTAGTAAAGGAATGGATTCAACCAAGTATAAGGGGTAAACATTGAATTCTCTCTCCAACAGACATTACAGTACCTGCACACTGGTGTTTCTGTTTATAAAACTACAGATAATGGAATTTACTCAGTGGTCAAAAACACATTTTAATTTTGGAAAGACCTGGTTTTGATTCTCAGCAATGACATGGTGGCTTGTGACCATATGTGACTCTGGTTGGACGGGATACAAACTCTCTGACCAGGCACACAGTAGGTGCACAGTTATTATATGTAGGCAAAATATACATATTAGACAATAAGTATAAGTAAATACGGCTCAAGAAGAATACTTAATTCATGCCTTCATCTGCAACTGTAAAAACTGATAGCCCAATTTTAATTTTCAAGCTACAAATGGACAAACCATATACATGTGATATTTTATTATTAATTATACTTCAACAATTTATTAATATACACACGTAGTATAATTAATTTTAAAAGATAATATAATAAGGTAAAAGATAGTGATGTAAAATGTTTTTTCTGTTGTATTGGATATTTTCTTATTTACATTTCAAAATGTTATCCCCTTACCAGTCCCCCCCCCAAACTGGAAAGCCCTTACCCAATTGCCCCTCCCCTGCTTCTATAAGGGTATTCTCCCACAAACTCAGGCCTCCCCACCCTGGCATTCTCCTTTCTTATACCAAATATATGCCCTTCAACATCTCTAATTCATAGCCACTGTTTGCAAATGTTTTAACATACAAAAGGACAAATCTTCTAAATCATAAACTGGCAGTCTTCCTTTGGAACTCACTAGATCTGAGGGTTGGTGAATAAAGAACATGGCTATCATAGGATAACAACACATTTGTTAACATGAACATATATTGAGAAAAATCAAGTTTTATTTTTAAAAGAAAATTGCAGTTCTTGGTGCTTCTGTGTAGGAATATTTAGTTATAAGTACTAAAACCCATAGTATATACATAAACATTTATAATAGTGAGAACTCAGCACTATTGATTGACCCAGACCAAGCCTAAGCACTCTGAAGCCATGTATCTGAAAAAGCATGTAACAAGGGGGAGAGCGAGAGAACAGAGAGACAGAAAGAAGAGAGAGGAGAGAGAGAGAGAAGAGAGAGAGAAGCATCTTCATGCACAGTTCTACATTCTCTGTGAACACTTCACCTCTTCCCTTATCACAATGTTTGATTTTAGAACAGTTTGTTATAGTGAGCTTTGTATTCTGTTTGTGAAGAGTTAATAATATAGGGAACATACAAGTTCAGTAAATAGAGAGTACCATTTTCTTTTAAGCTTCACCACACTTGGTGAGTAATGACCTAAAAGCTGCATGACTAGTGAGGGAGAAAGTTACAGGTGCCTTTCAGATGACAAATGAAATTTTCAGCTGACGTACTTCCCACTGTCAGCAACATGGCATTTTTATGAATCTCTGAAAGAGGAAGTAATTGGCCACTGAAATTAGTTCTATCAAACCTTTAGTAAAATATAGAATACCAGCACAAACACTTATGACTTTTTAAATAAAGAAATAATACATAGCTCTTACCTGATACTCTTAAATTATTTAAATGCATGAAAACTTATTTGGAAATTAATTCAGCACAGTTGTAACTGGAAGCACACAGAGGTGAGTAGGATAGTATTATCTCACAATTATAAGCTGATTGCTTGAGATGAATCAGCAGCAGCGCGAAGTGTCACTGCAGAGACTGTGAAGAAGAAGTCATGCCCAGAGTTCATCAGAAGTTGCATGGTGTATAGGGACTCAACCTGTACCTAAGACTGTCTTCAATCAAACCTATGATGCTACTGTCTTAGTCTCGTCAGTGCTGGGATCATAGCATGTTGCACCATACATGCCTTCATTTTCCATTTTAATATCATATATATTTATATATTATATATATTATATATTATATATATATATTATATAAAATATATATATATATATATGTAATTGCTATTCTAGGAAAAAAATGGACATGTGATATTCATCACCTAAACTTAAATTCTTGGAATTGTGTGTATAGTGGTGTGTCTGAGTGTAAGTAGATTTTAGCAAACAACTATTGAGAAACTATTTGAGAAAATTTTAGCAATTTTGACTTTAAATAATTTTATATATAATAATATATTTCTCACTGCTAATGAAAAGCTTACTAAATTCAGTTTGCATATTCAGTTTCAATAATGCAAATTTCAATTTAGAACACTTGAAATAAGATAAAGGAAATCATTTTAATAAAATGACTAAAACCCCTACTGAAAACTTACACTTGCCTAAGGATAACTTTACAAGCCTTTAATAAATGAAGTGGAGATTTCCAAATATTTGTGAAGTGCCAATTAAATATATACTTTATGAGATATCATTGCAATAGATTAAGCAAATCTATATAAATTCTAAAAATTATATGAGGCCAAGAGAGTCTTATGTCACTTATTGAAACTTTCCTAAGAATTCATAATCATATGCAAATTTAACACACTAGAAAATTACATACACATATTAGTTAATATTTGTTGTGTATTTATCCTTGAGTTTCATATAAATAAGTGAGCTCAATCAGTTAACTTGAGAAAAGAGTAAATGGGAAAAACCAAAATACAATTCAAATGCATCAATATAATAAAATAGACTCCAGGAAAAAATAAATGTCTGTCATTAGGTTTTCACCCCCTAAGACAGCTCAGGTGTTTTGTTACAGGGATGGAAAACTAAAACAGGTGGCCAAACCTAGTTAAAATTTTAGAATTTTAGAATTCTTAGAGTACACAATAAATAAAATCATTTGTCTGATAGGCTCCTTAAAAGGTTGAGATGGAATTACTTTTTAAATATGTCAGTGTAGATTCATTATAAAAAGTAACGGGTGTCATGATATTTTCATTTAATATATAATACTCAGTGATCATCTTCAGCCTATTACTGACCCTGTCTCTATCCATCCTTTGCAAGGTCCTGTGTACTAGCACATATAGAAGAGACCAAACTGAGTTATATCAGTGTTTTTTTTAATCATTACACTGATATTCTTATGTCTGCAAGCATCTCTGGTTTACTTATGATACAACATAGCTCAAAAGTAAAATTGTATGCAAAAACTCTCAAATACATATTATAAATCTTCCTTCCTTCTACCACCAACTGCTCTACTATAATGAAGAGAATTAAAAGAAAAAACCACTCACCATCTGAGCCTGCCATTAACATCCTTGTAGAAGGAGACCTAAGAAGTAGTTATAAAAAGAAGTGCCATCAGCTCATCTCCCTCTAGACCACAGTTATCATGTCAACTGGAAAGGTACTTCTGACCTTGACATTGTTGCAAAGTGGTAACATCAAATGGAAATGTGAACTTTCCTAATTCCAGGAGAACAGTAGAGTGGAAACAGATGAGCTCTGTGTTTCCATGTGTGAGATACTCTCTGTAGGCCCTAACTGAGTGTGTGAATTAACTAATCCCAGTCCTTGTGAACAAAACAAAAGTAAGAATAATAATATCTTTTTTAAAAGAAGTAGAAAAACTATTTAGATTCCCCAAGGTATCCACCTGTTTCTAAAGCATTTGTGGCGACCTCCATACTGTCTGACAGTGACTGCAGTGTCTCACCTATAAATTAAGAACTCTTCTGAGAAAATTAGGAAAATGTCATCCTCCAAACATACTAAGGTAAGTGGTTTATCTTACAGAACATACAACAGAAGGAAATATAACTATATTATCAGCAGAAATCAAGCTTTGGGGCTAGAACTGTTAGTTCAGTTGGATTAATGTATGCCAAGAAAGTATTGTGTATGTGGGACACCATAAAACATATCAAAACTTCAAATTACAGGTGACAGAGAAGAATACCAAGTCAATGGCAAACACAAGAACTTCAATAAGATTGTAGAAGAAAACAGTACCAAAGACCCAATCATATAATTTAAGAAGCACACAGAATGAAACAAAAAAAATGAAGCCAAGACCACAAACAAAAATTTTCATGCATTCTATAGTTAAAACCACTATGTATACAAAACAAAGAAAAACAAAATGTGAATTGAAAGCTCTGAGAGAAAATGCAAGTCACAAATAAATGAAAGCCATCAAGTGGAAAGGTGAATTTCCCTAATTCAAGGAAAATATTGGAATAGGAACAGCTGATTTATCAAGGTAAACTTTCACAGCGGAAAAGCCTGCAGCAATACATACCAAGCCCTAATGACCAACCAATCTAAACCGATATGTTCACTAGTACTACGTGTATGAATGAAGAACAGTTTTCCACAACATGGGCAACCTAAAAAAACTTATATACCACAAACTATACTTAAAGTAAAGTGGGAAGTATTATTTGGGTTGAAGAGAGGAACAAACATAGCAGAGAGACTAAGGAAAAATATGAAACTATAATTATCAAAACAAAAATTACCACTAAGATCACAACACCAAAAATCAACATCATAATTACCAGAACTAACACACATGTTTCAATAATATTTCAGACATGAATGGCCTCAATTCACTACTCAAAAGACAGTGAGTGAATGAATGAATCAAAAACTAAATCCATTCTCTACTGCCTACAAGAAACACACCATAGTTTTAAATGATAGGCACAAGCTTTGAGTAAAATGATAGGCAAGAGTACTCCAGTCAAATCAACTAAGGAAGCAGGAATCACTATCAAACATCTGACAAAAGAGATCACATTGACAAAAGGGTTACAGAAATCAATGCAAACAAGAAGTATTAAAGAGGTGCATAGGTAATGATTATTTTCACATTCACTCTACATTATTTGGCCTATAGAAAAAAAACAGAGAATGCTTTTAAAATACTTGTTCATAAGGCCCAACAAAAGCAATGTGTTTCCATTTGGCAATGCCAGGAGTAAATCTTTACATTTCTACCTCAAAATATACTCATTTGCCAGCCTATATCACAAATTAGTTTAAAGAGATTGTACTTCCTTAATCTACCACAATATCTGTCTGTATCATAATGGTCTACTATATTGATGGCACTGTACTGCTTAGATCAGATAAGCAAATGGTAACAACGTTTTGGGTCTTGTAGATAAAACACATCAACATTAGAAGCCAGGAAAATAATTCTAACCAAAATTCAAGAACTTTCTACCTCAGTGAAGGTGAGCCCATTTTTTCAACAAAAAATTTATGCTGTATACAAGAACTGAAGGCACAGAGGATGGAGCAGAGACTGAGGGAAGGGCAAACCAATAACCAGACTAACTTGAGACCCATCCCATGGGCAAGCACCAATACCTAACTCTATTAATGATACTCTATTATGCTTACAGAAAGGAGAAAGTTGTCCTCTGAAAGGCTCCACCCAACAGCTGACTCAGACAGATATAGATACCCACTACCAGAAACTGGTTAGAGCTTGGGAACTCTTATGGAAGAACAGGAGGAAGAACTATGGGCCCCAAAGGGGACAGGAACTCTATAGGAAGACCAACAGAGTCAACTAAACCAGACCCTTTGGACTCTCAGAGTCTGAACCCCCAAACAAAAATCACACAACAGGCTAAACCTACTACTCTACAAACATATATATCATGTGATCAGCTTAGTCTTCATGTGAGTCCCTAACAAATGGAAAGGGAGCTATCCAAAAGTTATTGCCTGTACATGGGATATGTTCTTCTAGCATGGCTATCTACTTTGGCTCAGTGGTAAAGGAAAGCCCTAGCCATGTAGAGACTTGAAGTGCCAGGGCGGGGAGAAACCTAGAAGAGGCACCAACCACTAAGAAGAGAAAAGGAAGAGGGATGGAGGATTGTGGGAGGGACTGAATTGGAGTGCAGCAGTGAGTGGGGTGCAAGTAAAAAAGTACAGAATAACCGGGATACAATCCACAGAACTCAAGAAAGTTAAGCTGAAGGGCCCAAATGAGGATGCTCCCTTGGAAGGAGAAGAAAGCAATTACAGGAGGCAGAGGAATGGAGGGAGGAATCTGTGTAGGAGAGGGGAGGGGAAGAGAAATGGGGAAGATGATCAGGTATTGGGGGTGCTGAGATGGAAACAAGATAGAAGTCTTGAAGTCCAGAAGAATGAGTAGAAATATGTAATCTCAGAAGATAGGAGTTGGGGCTACCTTCTAAAATGTACTAGAGACCTGGAAAGTGAGAGACTCAAGGATTCAAAGGGAGAGATTTTGAATGAAATGTCCAATAGTGCAGAGCAGGAATTTCTCGAGTCTACCTCCAGTAGGAAAACTAGGTATCAAGTGGAGAAATGGGGTTGCCATACCACAATCAAAAACTCTGAGGCAAAATTGGTCCTAAAAGAACTGCAAGGGCAAAAATTAGAAAACAGTCTGAGAAAAAGGAGGTCCACTGACTGGCCCAAATTGGGATACAACTCAAGGGTAGGCTCCAAGGCCTGACACTATGGTGTGCTTACAGACAGGAGCCTGGAATGGCTGTCCTCTGAGAGGCCGAACAAGCAGCTGACCAAGACAGATTCAGTTACTTCCAGCCAACCAATGAACTGAAGTCAGGGACCTCTGTGGTTAAATTAGGGAAAGACTGAAAGAAGTTGAGGAGGAGGACAACCCCATAGGAAGACCAGCAATCTCAACTGACCTGGACCCTCAAGATCTCTCAGACACTGAGCCAACAATCAGATAGCATAAACTAGTTGGTACAAGACCCCGGAAACATATAGAGCAGAGGATTGCCTAGTCTGGCCTCAGTGAAAGAAGACACACATAAACATTGAAATGCTTAGAGGCCGCAGGAAGGTGGAAGTCCTGGCATGGGTGGAAAGGAAAGTCCACTTGGATACAGGAAGGAGAGGAATGGGATGAGGAACTGTTGGAAGGCAGACCAGGAGGGGGAAAACAAGTATACATTCTAAAATAGGATTAAAGTGAATTTTTAAAAATTTATCTTAAGTTAAATTTTAAAATTACCTATTAAACACATATAAAACATTGAGAGGGACATTGAAATGTAGCTGTAGACAATTGACAGTGCCCAGCAGAGGGACAGGTAGAAAAGAACTCAGCTCTACTTAAGGGGCAGGCAAATGGGTGTTTCATTATGTTCCAGTGTGTATATGAACAATATAAAATGGACATTGTTTTCTTTCATCTTCTTCTTTGGGAGAGAGAGAAGAAGAATGGAGACTGACAGAGGAAGGGTGGGATGCCACAACTGTGGTGGAACAGATATGGGAGGACTGGGAAGTGAGGAAAGTGAAATCAAGTACAATATTATGGAATTTGAAATAATCAATAAAAATATCATGTTTGACAAAAAAAAAAAAAATGTTGCTCCACTGCAGTATTTTTGCTTTTTAAAAAAATTTTATTGATTTATTTTATTGTGTGAGAATTTCCTGCAAACGTATAGTATATTTTGATAAAACTTTCCAATCACTTTTCCTCTCTAATTTCTTCCCTCTCTCTCTCTCTCTCACCAGTTTCTCAGCTCTTTTTTCCCCAATCTGCTTTTATACCATTTAATTACATTCAAGTATTAAACTCAGTTCTAGGTTGAGGAACTAGTATTATAATAGATGCAAATAGTCAAGAAAGAAGCAAGACAATAAACACAAATAATCAAAGAACAAGCAAGGCAACAAAAAAGTCCAGTGATCACTCCCATAATCACTGTTTCTAGTGCATATGAGGATGACCAAATTATCTGAGTCTACTTCCTTGTCCTAGCCAAGAATCATTTTCATGCCTAAAGCCTACTTCTTTGTTCTAGCCTAAGATTTAGATTCCTGCCTGAAATTACTTCTTTGTGCTAGTCTAAGATTTAGATTCTTGCCTGAAATGACTTCTTTGTTCTAGCCTAAGAGTTAGATTCCTGCCTAAAATTATTTCTTTGTTGTAACCTAATGTCACATTCCTGCCAGAAGCCCATTTCCTTGTCCTTGGCCAATGTCAGATTCTTTCCAAGAAGCTCCAAAACCCTCCATGTCTACTCCTTTTTATTTCCTAAACAAGACTGAGCCTGTCTTAGGTCATTCTGACAAGAATGTCTCCCTTATCTGTCATGAAATATGCATTATCAAAAGCAATGCACTTCTGTCTTAGGTTGGTAAGGCTCTGTGAAGAATCTTACCCATCCTTGGCTTGCCAGCCTGTTAAATTAGTAACTCTGTCTTGGGATCCACTTTCAGTTTCAAACCATGTACATTGGCCACCACAATGTTGATGTTGATAAAGACAAGCTTTATCACCATGGACAGGAATAAAAGTATTCCAAGGAAAAAGGGCTAGCAGAATCAAGCTATAGATGCCATTCTTGAAGCTTGACCAAAATGAAAATACTGACCTCAGGCCATGGATAATTTTATCTGCAATATCTGCAATATCAAAGCTCAATAGTGCAGCATTCTTTAAATTCATCATCTCACTATGCAAAGTTAAAATATCCAGAGAGGTGTTAGATATGCCAAATATCATGCAAGTTTTGTTAAACTTTTTCCTAATTATAATGATTGTCATTGTAAATTTTAGAAGTAACACAACTCCATTAGTATTTGGCATGACACTGGAAATGGATCCTTACTCTTAAACTCTCAACCTCCTTCCAATAATTTAAACAGAATAAAGAGTATCAATCTCTTGTTCTAAACACCTATCTAAAGCCTCTTGAATACTCAACATGAGTAACAAATTTTTTGCTGAATGACTGACAAAAGTAGCTGTCTTAACTTATTGTGTCAAAGCAATGGAAGAAACAGTGTTGCTAGCTATTAATGTAAATTAAAGCTCTAATGACAGCAATAATCATGAAATTCTGCCTCCAAGCCATCACATCCCCCAACACTGGAGCATACAGCCTTCATGGGACCAAGGCCCTCCTCTCCCATCTATTCAGACATAGCCATCCTCCCTTACATATACTGCTAGAGCCATAGGTCCCTCCATGTGTGTTCCCAGGCTGGTGGTTTAGACCTTGGGAGCTCTGGTTGGTTGGTATTGTCACTCTCTCCTGTAGCCCCAAAGCCCTTCAGTTCCTTCACTCCTCCCTCTACTCCTCCATTTTTTAGTTTCTGTTTCCATGATCTATCCATTGCTGAGAGTGGGGTGTTGAAGTCGGCCACTATTATTGTGAGAGGTAAAATGTGTGCTTTGAGCTTTAATAAGGTTTCTTTGATGAATGTGGGTGGTCTTGCATATGGAGCATAGATGTTCAGAATTGAGAGTTCATCCTGGTAGATTTTTCCTTTGACAAGTATGAAGTATCTCTCCTTATCTTTTTTGATAACTTTTGATTGAAAACCAATTTAATTCAATGTTAGAATGGCTACTCCAGCATGTTTCTCAGGACTATGTGCTTGAAAAATTGTTTTCCAGTCTTTTATCCTGATGTAGTGTCTGTCTTTGTCACTGAGGTGCATTTCCTGTGTGCAGCAAAATACTGTGTCCTGTTTACATACCCAGTCCATTAGTCTATGCCTTTTTGGGGGAATTGAGTCCATTGATGTTAAGAGATATTAAGGAAAAGTCATTTTTGTTTCCTGTATTTTTGTTATTAGAGGTGGAATTATGTTTGTGTAGCTATCTTCTTTTGTGTTTGTTGGTAGAAGATTACTTGCTTGCTTTTTCTAGGGTGTAATTTCAATCCTTGTGTTGGAGTTTTCCACCTATTACCCTTTGTAGGGCTGGATTTATGGAAAAAATATTGTGTCAAATTGCTAGAGTGTTGGGGAACGGTTCTGGAGGGTGTCCACGATGATCTCCCGGCTGAGGGCAGAGTGAGAGCAGGGAGGGTCCTCTACCCACGTCTCCACTGTCTGTTGGTCTTCACCCAGCCTGGTGTGAGAGGTCTGGGCCAAAAGCGTGCGAGTACAAGCAGGGAGGAGAGATTGCCTTCCTCCGCTGCTGCCTCTGCTCGAGTCTCCGCTGTCACAGCTCGGTCACTCCCAGGTGCTGCACCTGTGTCTCCACGCTGAGCCGCCCGGGCTGGGCCGATAGAAGCCGGCTAGCAGGCAAGGAAGCAGCTTGGTGCCCCAGGAAGGTTCCGGGAGAGCGGATCTCTCCCCAAGTGTTACAGCTCTTGAGACAAAACTCCTGGACACCAAGATGATTCTCGAACACACACCTTTACTTCTCCCGAATAGAGCCTTTATATACAGTTTCAGGGTGGGTTAGGGTCTGACAGCAGATAACACTTATTGGCTTGGTCGGAGAGCTTAGAGATACCTCATCTGCATGTGGGTTATGGTCTGGCAGATAATGCCTATTGGCTTGGTTGGAGAGCTTAAAGATACCTCATCTACATGTGGGAGGGCCTGAGGCACTGTTCCTCGTGACTGATAGTCATAGACCTCTCTTTGGGAGAGGCTGTGGAGGGCCGAAGCTGAATGAAAAGAACCAGGGCCTGGGGGCAGCGCCGAACACCTGCCGTCCTGGTAAAGGTCCAGGGTTCAAGGCTTGCTCAACCAGGCACCCAGCTGCTTCCCACAGCCCACCGCCCCATAACCCATTATGTAGAAAAAAATGGCGGGCAGCGGTGGAGTCCCTGGGACCACGCAGCAGGCCCCAGGCCTACGAGGCAGCGGCCGGGGCCTGCGAGGTGGAGGCTGCCTGGAGGCTTCCAGGCAGCCTGTCTCACATGCCGGAGAAAGGTCCCAGGTTCCAGTGGCTGGAGGCTTCGGCGGCGGCAGGCCCGGCAGGCCCCAATGATACGAGGAAGTCCTTGGTTCCAAAAGGGTTTGTTGTGTATGGCGGATGGTAGATGGATCTGGAAGTACCCCCCCGAAACTCAGGGCAGGCCTGAGTTAAATAGGGAGGGAGAAGTAGGAAGGGTCTGGGGAGGAATGCTTAATTGGCTCCGCCCTCTGACCTTCATTAGTATGTAAATCCCTAGGGCCTGAGGCCTGTAGTTACACCCTCTACCTGTACCCTTTGGGAGGGGCTGTAATGGCCTTCGTGACTTAAAAATGTATGTCCATGGAGATTAGACTGCTTTTCAGGACTCTGAGTTCTGGGGCGTGGCCGAACTCCTGCCGTTTCTCCCTTGGAGTCTCGGGGTTCTAGGCCCATGCCCAGCCAAGAACCAGGATACCCTTACGCAGTCCCACATCTCCTCCCCTTTACTTTTTTAAAAGAGGGGGTCACTGTGTAAAAATTTTGCATGAGGAAGTTAAAAGAAAGCACTATTTAGGCCAGAGGGGTTAGCACAATTAAGTCACAGGGTAAGGGGAGTTGAGGGTAGGGATTGGGAAGGAAGGGGAGTTGAGGGTGGGGGTTGGGAAGGCAAAGGATCACTGAATCAATTGAATATAGGTGATACAGTTTGAGGGTAATAACACCTGACTAATTTAGATAGACATTAAGTTTTCCTCACTAACATGTAACTTTAGCTATTTGACTTTGGCAAAAGAGTTTATCTGTAGCTGGAAGATTTGGATCTGCTTTCTGTAGGATTTAGCTTTGGAGTCTTCAGTTAAGCAGTGTAGCTGGAAGAAGACAGCTTGGCCTCCTAGGCAGGTTCCAGGAGGTGGCTTTGTGTCTGGATCTCAGCATGTCTCTGGAGTCTGCAGTCTGACGAGATGGCTGAGGAGAAGACAGCTTAGCATCTCAGGCAGGTTCCAGAAGATGGCATCTCCACTGGACTTGTGGGAGCACCTATAGGATAATCAAAACAGGAAAGCAGCACCCCGGCATGGGGATTTCTGCAAAGGCTGAATATTAAGCATTAAGTCACTTGGGAACAAGCACATCATGGTCTGTCGTTAAGATGCTGGAAAGGCAAAGGTGTTTAAGGAAATTTAGTCTTAGAAGGCACTTGTGAGTAAGAAAAAGCGAAAAAATTTTGGGTTGAAAAGCATAAACACTGTTGTTTTAGGTCTTCCTGTTGAGAAGAAAAGGCATTAATGGCGGGTTTAGAAGCAGTAGGGGAGGGGCCTGCTCTGCCATGTGGCGGCTGGGTGCTCTAGCAGAGAGGCCAGGGCATTCCCCATTTGTTTTTCTTAGAAATAAAAGGCCAATCTTGAAGAAAAACTTAGAGGCTTGATAGAAGAGTCAGTAAGAGTGAAGTTCTGTGTGAGAGACTGAGTTATGGGAGAGAGACACGTGGAAGCTGGCGTGTAGCTGGCATCTCCTGGAGAAGCTGGAAGTTGGTGCGCAGTTTCTACAGGCTCAGCCTGGAGTTTTAGCCACAAGAAAGAAACTGAGAGGAACACAGGGGCAAAGGAAACCTCAGGCAAACCAGCTGGGCTGTAGATGGCCGCAAATGACCTAGCAGGTGAAGGGGGAAGGGGAGCAACCAGGGTACCGGCCCTGTTGCTTCAGGCAGCCAGAACTGGCCGCAAATGACGGAGGAGTGGGGAAAGTCTATGTTAGGCTAGCAGGCAGCCTGTGAAAGACTGACCCCCTGAGGGAAAATCACTGGGGACTAGAGTTTAGAGCCAGTGTTCATGAGAAGCTAGCAGGCAGACCATGAAAGGCTGACCCTGGGGGAGGGGCAGAGAACAGAGATTAGAGTGTCACGCCATCTTGTTGAGTTGGAGAACACGTGGGAAGAGAGAAACCTATGCTAGCAGGCAGTGTGTTAAAGACTGAAGTCAGAGCTTTTTAAGAGGAACAGGACAGTCTCAGCCTCAAGGAGTCTCTCACTCAAGGAAACGAGTTTTAGAAAGAGGATCGCAGCAGGCACTGTGGCCTTAAAGACAGCAGTTAGCTGTGAAGGAGCCCTCTCTGTGGAGCTGGGGGATGGGCAGAGTGGAGGCTAGGAAGTCGCCGCCATCTTGCCCTTGAGCTGGAGAACACGTGGAGGGAAGGGAGGGAGAGAGAGAGAGGAGACTGTGAGAGACCTGCCTAGTCTTGTGAACTAGGCTGGAGTTACTCACGGTTTCGTGGAGAGGTTCTTGGCAGGCACCAGCGGGGGGTACTCTTGGAGCTGGCTTTGCCCACATCCTCTACCACCTGTAGGGAATGATGTAGGCCCGAGAATGGGCACTCGCGGGCATGAGTCTCTGTTGCGTTGTGGGTCCATGTGTCTGCCATGACGCAGTAGGCTGGGATGGTAGTTCAGCATGGCAGGAGCTCACGGGATCTTGGCTGAGTTTATTTCATGCAACACCAGGAAAAGGAGGGCCACAGAAGGTCTGGCTGTGTTTGTCTCACACCGCACCAAGTAGACACGGCCAGGCTCGTACTTGGACGGGGAACAAACTCAGTCTGGTTCCACGGGGGTATAGAGCTCTTGGATTGGGGGTCCATTTGCCTGGATTCGGCTAGGGACCGACTGGTCTCAAGCCCTGGGCTCTCAAACCACTGAGAGGCCTCGGAAGGACTGAGACTTGGGGGCATGTGGGCGCACGCCGGCCTACCCACAGCCGAGAGAAACAAGAAGGGGAGGGAAGAAAGAGGCCCTGGCAGCACCCCGAGGAAGAGATTTGGTAACAGTACTTGCTTAGCAGACTTGGCGGCCTGGTTAGCTTGCTTGAAGATGTGGGTCCTGGTGGTTGTCTGAGAGACGGCTTTTCGGCTAGCTTGTCTGTAGTTGCGTGGCTGTTCGGAGCTCCACGTTGGTCACGCCATTATATAGGAAGCAATGGTGGGCAGCACGGCACGCCCCTGAGCCCAGGTGGCAGGACCCAGGCCTACGAGGCAGCGGCCCGGGGCCTGCGAGGTGGAGGCTGCCTGGAGGCTTCCAGGCAGCCTGTCTCACATGCCGGAGAAAGGTCCCAGGTTCCAGTGGCTGGAGGCTTCGGCGGCGGCAGGCCCAGCAGGCCCCAATGATACGAGGAAGTCCTTGGTTCCAAAAGGGTTTGTTGTCATGGCGGATGGTAGATGGATCTGGAAGTACCCCCCCAAACTCAGGGCAGGCCTGAGTTAAATAAGGAGGGAGAAGTAGGAAGGGTCTGGGGAGGAATGCTTAATTGGCTCCGCCCTCTGACTTTCATTAGTATGTAAATCCCTAGGGCCTGAGGCCTGTAGTTACACCCTCTACCTGTGCCCTTTGGGAGGGGCTGTAATGGCCTTCGTGACTTAAAAATGTATGTCCATGGAGATTAGACTGCTTTTCAGGACTCTGAGTTCTGGGGGCGTGGCCGAACTCCTGCCGTTTCTCCCTTGGAGTCTCGGGGTTCTAGGCCCATGCCCAGCCAAGAACCAGGATACCCTTACGCAGTCCCACACTAGAGTATGCTCTCTCCAGTTTCTTTTTGTAGTCACCTAGAGTTATGAGATTTCCTTTTAGCATTGCTTTCATTGTATCCCATAAGTTGGTAAGAGCTTCATTTCATTAAATTCTAAAAGTCTCTTTTAATTTACTTTTCTTTATTTTTTCATTGACGAAGTTACCATTACGTAGAGCAATGTTCAGTTTCCTTGCATATATGGACTTTCCATTATTATTGTTATTATTGAAGATCAGCCTTAGTCCGTGGTGATCTGATAGGATAAGAGAGATTATTTGAATCATTTTGTATCTGTTGAGGCCTGTTTTGTGACAAATTATATGATCTATTTTGAAGAAGTTATCATGAGGTGCTGAGAAAAATAGGTTTATTCTTTTTTGTTGTTGTTTGTCTGTTTTGTTTTGTTTTTTGAGACAGGGTTTCTTGTGTAGCCCGGGCTGTCCTGGAACTCACTCTGTAGACCAAGCTGGCTTCGAACTCAGAAATTTGCCTGCCACTGCCTCCCAAGTGCTGGGATTAAAGGTGTGGCACCACCACTGCCTGGCACTCCATCTGTTTTTTATACAGGCCAAATAATGTATGTGAGTTGTAGGAATAACCATTATCTCTGTACCTCTTTAATCCTTGATGCTGGCATTGATTTCTGAAATTCCTATGGGAATGTGATCTATTTTGACAGACATTTGGATAATGACTCCTGCTTTCCTCCTGGTGCCATTTGAAAGGAGTATTCTTACCTATCATTTTACTCAAAGCTGGTGCCTGTCTTTAAAAACTAAGGTGTGTTTCTTGTAGGCAGCAGAGAACTGGATTTTCTTTTTGATTCATTCATTTACTCTCTGTCTTTTGAGTGGAGAATTGAGGCCATTCATATTACTTTTGAAATGTGTGTGTTAGTTCTGGTAGCCATGTTGTTGATTTTTGGTGTTGTGACCTTAGTGGTTATTTTTGTTTTGATAACTATGGCTTCATATTTTTCCTTTGTTTCTGTACTATACTGATTCCTCTCTTCAGTCCAAAATAATACTCCCTGTATTTGGTTATGTTTAGTTTGTGGAATATAATTTTAAAATGTCTATGTTGTAGAAAACTGTTCTTCCTTCATTCATATGAGTAATATTGGTGGACATATCATTTTACATTTATTGTCATTAAGAACTTGGTATGTATTGCTGCGAGCACGTCTGGGTTTGCAAGTTTACCCTGAGAAATCAGCCTCTTCTATTCCAATGTTTTCCTGGAAGTGAGGAAATTTACCTTTCTATTTGATGGGTTTATTTTATTTATGCCTTGGGTTTTCCCTTAGAACTTTCAATTCACCTGTTTTTTTGTTTGTTTTTCTATATTTAGTATTTTAAATATAAGATGTGTGGAAATCTACAGATTCAACACAATCCCTATCAAAATCCCAACCAATTCTTCAAAGACATGGAAAAAGCAATTCTCAAACTCATCTGGAAAGGAAAAAAAAAGCAAGCATAGCGAAAACACTTTCTAACCTTAAAAGAACTGCTACAGGAATCACCATCCCTGACTTCAAGCTATATTATTGACAATAGTGATAAAAACTGCATCGTATTGGTACAGAAACAGACATGTTGATCAATGGAATAAAATTGAAGACCCAGAAATAAAACCACACACTTACAGACACTTGATCTTTTACAAAGAAGCCAAAAGTATACAATGGAAAAAGAAAGCATCTTCAGTCAAGGTGCTGGTCTAACTGACTGTCTGTATGTAGAAAAAAAAATAGATCATATTTGTTACCTTGTACAAGGCTCTAGTCCAAGTGGATCAAGGACCTCAACATAAAAGAAGATACCCTGAATCTAACAGAAGAGAAAATGGGAAAGAGCCTTGAACTCATTGGCAAAGGGGGAAATGTGCTAAACAGAACTGCAGTGGCTCAACGATTCATAAATGAGACCTCATGAAACTGTAGATCTTCTTTTAGTCAAAGGACATACTCAATAGGACAAACTGTCAACCTACAGATTGGGAAAAAAAAATCTTCACTAACCCCACATCAGATAGAGGGCTAATATTGAAAATATATAAAGAATTTAAGAAGCTAATCACCATAAAACCAAGCAACCCAATCAAAACTGGGTATAGAACTAAACAGAGAATTCACAAAAGAGGAATCTCAAATGGCTGAGAAGCACTTAAAGAAATGTTCCAAGTCCTTAATGATGAGGGAAATGAAAATCAAAACGAGCCTGAGATTCCACCTTACACCAATCAGAATGGCTAAGATCAAAAACTCAGGTGACAGCACAAGGTGGAGAGGATGTGAAGAAAGAGGAACACTCTTCCATGGCTGGTGGGATTGCAAGCTGGTACAACCACTGTGTAATTAATCTGAAGGTTCCTCAGAAAATTGGAAGTAGATCTGCCTGAAGACCCAGCTATACAATCTTGGGGATATATCCCAAAGATGCCCTCCTATGCCACAGGGGCATCTGCTCCTCTATGTTCATAGTGACCTTGTTTGTGATAGGCAGAAGCTAGAAACAACCCAGATGTCCCGCAATGGAAGAATGGATACAGAAAATGTGGTTCAGTCACATAATGGAATACTACTGAGCTATTAAGAACCAGGACATCGCCGGGTGGTGGTGGCGCACGCCTTTAATCCCAGCACTTGAGAGGCAGAGGCAGGTGGATTTCTGAGTTCGAGGCTACCCTGGTCTACAGAGTGAGTTCCAGGACAGCCAGGGCTACACAGAGAAACCCAAACCAAAAAAAAAAAAAAGAACCAGGACATCTTGAGTTTTGCAGACAAATGATGGAACTAGAAAATATCACCTGAGTGAGGTAACTCAGAACCAAAAGAACATGTATGGTATGTACTCACCAAGAAGTGGATATTAGCCAAACAAAAATGTATAGGACACCCAAGATACAGTTCACAGAACTCAAAATCATTATCAAACTGAAGGCCCAAAGTGAGGATGCCTCAATCCCTATTGGGAGAGAGAAGAAGCAATCACAAGAGCAAGGAGGTTAGGAGTGACCTGAGTGGGAAAGAGGACAGGGAGGGGAAGGGGGAACCTGATCTGGTATTGGGTGGGGGAAAAGGTCTGAAACCTGAAGGCCCACAGAAAAAAATGGAAACAACCTCAGGAGGTAGGAGGTGGGAGGACCCTCCTGAATGTACCAGAGACCTGGGAGGTGAGAGACTCTCAGACTCAAAAGGAGGGACCTTATATAATGTGCCATATAGTGGGAAGACGGATCTTGTAGAGCCCACCTCCAGCAGAAAGAAGGGCATCAAGTGAGGGGGTGGTGGCATCCCACAGTCAACTCTCTAACCCATAATTGTTCCTGTCTGAATGAATTTCAGGGACAAAAATGGAGAAGAGCCTGAGGAAAAGAAGGTCCAGCAACAGGCCCAAAGTGGGATCCAGCTCAAGGGAAGGCTCCAAGGCTTACCACTATTACTAAGGCTAAGGAATGCTCACAAAATGGAATCTATTATGACTGCCCTCTATAAGACCCAACAAACAACTGAAACAGTCAGCTGTAGATATTTACACCCAACCAAAGGACAGAAGCTGCTGACCCTGTGGTTGAATTAGGGAAAAACTGGAAGAAGCTGAGGAGGAGGGCCACCCTGTAAGAGGACCACAGTCTCAATTAACCTGGATCCCCAAGATCTCTCAGACATTGGGCCACCCACCAGGTAGCATACACCAGGTGACATGAGGCCCCCAACACATATACAGAGGAGGTCTGCCAGGTCTGGACTCAGTCAGAGAAGATGCACCTAACCCTCAAGAGACTGGAGGCCCCATGGGAGTGGAGAGGTCTGGTGCATTGAGGTGTGGAGGAGTGAGGAAATTCTCGTACAAAAGCATCAGGGGAGGAGATATGGGATGTAGAACAGGGAGGACAGGGATGGGGATAAAATCTGAAGTGTTAAAAAAAAAAGATTAAATAAAATGAATAAAAAACAAAAACAAAATCAATATAAGATACATGGAAATTTTGATTGTGCCCTTGGGTTTTCTTTTTTCTGTTGTTTTTTTTTTTTTTTTTTTTTTTTTTTTTCCATTCTGTGGTCTTCTCAAATTATATGGCTGTGTCTTTGGGGCAGTTTTCTTCTATGATCTTATTGAATTTCTTGTGTTTGCCATTGATTTGGAATTCATCTCTGTCACCTGTACCTATAATTTGAAGGTTTGATTTATTTTATGGTGTCCCACATACACAGTACTCTCTAGTCCTACACTTGGCCAACTGAACTATATTTAAAGCCCCACAGGCTGATTTCTTCTGACAATACAGTTATATTCCCTCCTGTGTGTGTGCTCTGTAAGAAAAATCAGTTAACCTTAGTGTGTTTGGAGGAGGTGACATTTTCCTAATTTTCTCAAAATTGCTGTTAATTTCTAGCTGAGACACTGAAGCCACTGTCAGGTAAGTATGGAAGACATCATGAATGCTTTCAAAACAAGATGGATACCTTGGGGAATATAAATTGTTATTCTACTTCTTTTTAATGAGACATTATTATTCATACTTTTGTTCACAAGGACTGGGATCAGTTAATCAACACACTCAGTTAGGGCCTGCAGCAAGTATCTCACACATGGGAAACCTAGAGCTCAGCGTTTTTACTCTACTGTTCTCCTGGAATTAGGGAAGTTCACTTGTCCATTTGTTACTTTGTAACCACCTCAAGATCAGAAGTGCCTTCTCCAGATGACATGATAACTGTGGGTCTAGAGGGAGATGAGCTGATGGCATTTGTTCCTTATAACTACTTCTTAGGGTCTCCTTCTACAGGGATGTTAATGGCATGGCTCAGACGGTGAGTGGTTTTATTTTTTCAATTCTCTTCATTTTAGTGAGTGCAGTAGAATGGAGCAGTATTCCATAATAAATAATTAGAGCATTTTCTTCTTACAATTTTACTCTTGTGCTATATTGTATTATAAGTAAAGCAGAGATGCTTGCAGATGGAAGAATGTCGGTGTTACGATTAATAAAAGAACCCATGTTTCACTCAGTTTGATCTCTTCTATATGTGATAGTATAGAGGGCCTAGCAGAAGGATGGGTAGAGACAGGAAAAGCTAATAGGGTGAAGATGATCACTGAGTATTATATATTAAATAAAAATATCATGACACCCATTACTTTTTATAATGAATCTACGCTGACATATATTTAGAAAGTAACTCCATCTCAACCTTTTAAGGAGCCTACCAGACAAAGGATTTTACTCAGCTCTAAGAATTCTAAGGTCATGGTTCCACCTAGGTGTGGCCAACTGTATTAGTTTCCATCCCTGTAACAAAACTCTTGAGCTGTCTTAGGGGGTGAAAACCAAATGACAACCATTTAGTGTTTTACAGGCATTGACTTTTAAGTTTGATGCATTCCAGTTGTGTTTTGTATTTTTCCATTTTACTCTTTTCTCCAGTTACTAACTGTATGAATTTATTATATGAAACCTAAGCTACAAATATACAACTTTAACTAACATTGTTTATCAGTAACTTCCTCCACTGTTAAATTTGCATATATTTATGATTTCTAGGAAAGTTTCAATTAATGACATAGTAAAGTATAAAACTCTCTTAGCCTCATGTAATTTTTAAATGTTTTACATAGATTTGTTTAACCTATTGGAATGACTTCTCATAAAGCAGATATTTTATAGGCACTTCAAAATATTTGGAAATATCACTTCGTTTGTTAAACGCTAGTTAAGTTAACCTTACAGAAGTGTAATTTTCAGTAGGAATTTTAGTCATTTTGTTAAAAAGAATTCCTTTTCCTTATTTCAGGCTTTCTAAATTGAACCTTGTAGCACTGAAGTTGAATTATATTGAATAAGAGTTTCATTAGCAGTGAGAAATATATTTACAATTCTTCAATAGTATAAAATTATGTAAAGTAAAAATCACTAAGGTTTCCTCTAACAGTCCTAAAATATAATTGCTTGCTAAAATTGACTTTTCACACACACACACACACACACACACACACACACAAAAAATGCTGCGAAGTTATTTATGCTTAGGTGATGATTATCACAAGTCCGTTTTCATTTTTGTGAAATATCAGTTACTAATGTATATAAGAAATTAAAATGGAAAATGCACGTGTGTTGTGGCACATGCCCATGATCCAGCCCTTTCATGGCTAAGGTAGGAGAATAGTGGATTTGATTGAAGTCAGTCTGAACTTGGTTGAGATAGTATCTCTGTCTTTCTGTCTGTCTGTTTCTCATACACACAAACTCAAATACAAGATAAGTAAAATGGAAAACAGAGAATGTAGAATTATAAATTATTGCCAATAAAGTGTCATTAATTCCTTGGCCCAGACTATCAATGCCATAAAAACCAGTTGTCAGAAACATGAGTTTATGTTTGCAAGCATTCCAGAATTTTCAGTTTGTTTTGAATAATTTACTTTAAAACTCTGCACTGGTGTACTAGGGAGGACTATTGTGGATCTGACCAGGTTACCTCCAAAACAGAGGGCATACCTCCACTTTCCTTTATGTTCATTTTATTTCATGAATGTATTTGTTATGGCTCTCAATTTTTCACTCAAGTGATGTAAAAGTATTCACAGTTGCAGCACCAGAACACATTATGCTTGTGATAAGTTTGTGGACCTCATAGTCCACTAATTTCTCTGTCTCCTTCCCCCTCTTCCTGATCTTCTCAGTCTTTCTCCTCTTCTCTTTCTCCCTCAGTCTTGTGCACAAAACAACACACACACACACACACACACACACACACACACACACAGATTTACAGTGAACACTCATATCATTCCCAACTCACACAATGCCACCAAGCAACTTGTGATGAAGCTCTGGGTATGACTGCTTCCCCACAGTCTCTGGAGTGACATTCCTGCTGCTGCTGCTTTGTTTCAAGGTAACTGGCTAATAACGGTAAGATTATATATAGTATTCTATTCAGCATCTGTGTGCTTCCAGTTACACCTGTGCTAAATTTAATTTCCAAATAATAATTAATGCATTTAAATCATTTAAGAGTATCAGGTAAGAGCTATAAATTACTACTTTATTAAAAACTATTAAGTATTATTGCTGGCATTCTATGTTTTAAAATTAGTTCATAAACTAATTTGAGTGGCCGAGATTTTAAATCTATATGAGATTCCTAAAAACATCATTGTGTTGCTGACAGTGGACAAAACAACAGCCAACAATTTCACTTGTCACCTGAAAGGCACATACTCACTGTGTGTTCTCTCTGAGCAGTCATACAGCTTTTAGGTCATTACTCACCAAGTGTGGTGAATCTTAAAATGAAAATGAAAATGATACTTTCGATTTATTATACTTGTATTTTCCCTATATGATTAAATCTTCATCAACAGAATTCAAAGATCACTATATGTCCATGAAACAAGACTTCTACAATCATATTTAGTGATAAGAAAGAGGTGAAGTGACTGTTCACAGAGAATGTAGAGCTGTGCATAAAGAAAGATGGTTCTCTCTCTCTCTCTCTCTCTCCTCTCTCTCTCTCTTCTCTCTGTTTCATGTTTCTTTAGACACATAACTACAGAGTGCTTAGGCTTTGGTCTGGGTCAATCAATAGTGGTGGCTTCTCCACTGTTATAAATGTTTATGGATACACTATGGTTGTAGTTCTTACAACTAAATATTGCAACTTAAACTAATGTATAAGCCCCCCAAACAGAATTTTCTTTTTAAATAAAACAATATTTTTCTCAGTATATATCCATGTTAACAAACTAGATTTTACCAATGATAGCCATGATCTTTTTTCACCAACCCTTAGCTCCAGTAAGCCTCAAATATGGATGCAGATTTATGAATTAGAAGGTTTGTTATTTTCTGTATGGGAAAGCATTTAAAAATCAATGGATATGAAATAGAGAGTTTGATGTGCATATCTTTGGAATAAGAAAAACATTTTGCATTACTATTTTTTACCTTATTATATTATCATCTTTTTAATATTAATTATACTTGTGCTCATATCATATACTTGTGCTTCAATTATTGAAGTATAATTAATAATGAAATTATATGTATATGGTTTGTTTATTTGTTTTTTTTAAAGTTAGAATTGGGCTATAGTTTTTACAGTTTACAGACTAAAGCATGAATTAAATATTCTCCTGGAGCTTTATTTATTTATTTTATTCCATATATGTGTATATTTTGTCTATGTATAGTATCTGTTCACCTCTTGTGTGCCTGGTCAGAGAGAGTTTGTTTCCCCTTCAATCAGAGTCACATATGGTCACAAGCCACCATATCATTACTGAGAATCAAACTAGGTCTTTCCAAAATTAAAATGTGGTCTTGGCCACTAAGGTACGTCTCCACCCCATATCCTGTAGCTTTTATAAACAGAACACCAGTGTGCAGGTACTGTAAATGTCTGTTGGAGAGAGAATTCAATGTTTAGCTCTTGTATTTTGAATGAATCCATTCCTTTACCAGATTAAGATTTTATAAGAACAAAATAATGTAAACATTAAAAGTGTGACTTATGGAGTCATATTGATAGAAAATTTACAGGATGGTCTCAGGCACTAACTGCTGAATTATTTCCATACATAATGCATGTGTCTACATATGTGGAATATATGCATGAACTTGAAAATATAATTGGACACTCTTTTTCTCACAAGAGTAGTCTAATCAGCTAGACCTTTATAAGAGAGGACGAAGGAAGAAAGAGAACCTCTTTTATGAACTTTTAGAAAAAATTATCTTTCTCTGTCACAAGCTGATTTAAAGTATGAATTTAATTAATTCAGCAAGAAATTGATCCTAGTCACCATGTCAAATAACTAACATAGGCACTAAATGTAAGAATGTTGAGTGAAACTGTGAAAACTGTGTGGGTTCTGAAGATGCATGATAACACTGGGGACCTTGTTTTCCACTGCATGGGAAGGAATCTGTTGTGAAACAAAAATGTCCAAACAGGATCACTATCTGGTCATTGTTCAGTGAGTTCATGTTTGACATACTGTGTTGATAATAATAGTGTTTGTCTTGGTGTACCAAGTTCTCTCTTAATGGGGAGATGTATGTAGCCTATAGTATCTAGAGAAACCAGGAAAGCAAAAAAGGAGCATTGACCATATAGGGATGAGATGGAAGCCATAGAGAGCAGAATCTCAGGGTACAAATGTTCTCCTCAGTGAACAAGGAAACAGGCAGCTTCTTATCATGTGGAGGGGGATAAATATAGAAGAAAGAGGTAGGTAGATAAAATATCAAAAATGGATTTCTGAAAAGCCATAACTACCCATTCTGTTAACCAATTACACTCCAAAAAGGAATGAAAAATGAAAAATACTATTTGTCTTGGTAGCTTGTGGTTAGTTCTTTAAACCTGAATTTTCACAAAAGGTGATGGATGGGACCTAAAGTGGGAGAGGCCTAGGGCCATTTAGAATCCCAATTAATGTTCATAAGGTGTGGAAGGTAAACTAATGTTTCCCAACTGCATCTTTCTCTTTAAATAGATTCTTCAGATGTAAGATTACTTGGAAAAAGAACATAAAAACAGGTGGACTGAGAAAGATATTTTGCTGATTAAGCCATTGTGATTTCCATGAATTATCATTGCGATTGCACTAGAACTATGAATCTAAGCATGGATAGTTGCAAACTAGAGCACAATAAAGTTGTAGAACATGAGACTGGATGACCCGGTATATTTGACTTCTCTTGAGAATATTTTCCAGATAAATCAACTTTTATTCAGTTGTACAAATAGGATTAACATTCTGTGCTCATCACTACTCTTTAGGTGTTTACTCTGAAATGAGGCAATTAAATCAATAGGATTGGATTTCTAAGGCATGAGTCTTGGGGATAATACATGCTCAAAAGTGAGCATTCTGTATACATATGACTATGATTGTATTTATTATCTATAATTTTCTATATATGCAGCAGATACATGGAAGAAATAGAAATGAAGGGTATGATGTACAGTCTGGAGTATCAAGAGTTAAATAGACAGGCTATTCAAGAATTAGTAAGGAAAGAAGAATGATAATTCAGCCAGTGTATCACAAACTTCATGTGTACTCTATTATTTTTTTCAGATATATGAAATAAACTTCCACTATGCTCTTTACATGAATACACTCTCACTTATGTTCTCACTCAAGAATGTCCTTTATTTCCAACTGGACTTGGAGTCCTAGCCAATATGTTTCTTCTTTGTTTCTATATTTTCATAATCCTAGGTCACAGACCTAAGCCCTCGGACTGATCTCCTGTCAACTGACCTTGTTCACATCATGATGTTCCTCACTGCAGGGGACATTTGGCTTACAGACTTTTTGAGACACTCAACATTGAGAATGACTTCAAATGTAAGGCAACTTTTTACATAAGCAGAGTAATGAGAGGCCTCTCTATCTGCACCACCTGCCTCCTTAGTGTATTCCAGGCTGTAACTATAAGTACTCGTACCTCTCTGTTGGCAAAATTTAAACAAAACTGAAAAAATACATGATATATGCTTTGTTATGCATGTGGTCTTTCAACTTGTCCTTCAGCAGTAACCGGATTTTCTATGTTGGTGCTTATACCAACGTGAGTGAGACCAACCAGATGAAGGTCACTAAACACTGTTCACTTTTACCATGAACTATGTCATCAGAGGACTGATTTTAATAGTAGAAACTTCCAGAGATGTGTTTCTTGTAGGAGTCATGCTGAACACAAGTACATACATGGTGATTATCCTGCACAGACATCAGAGGCAATGCAAGCATCTTCATAGCATCAGCCACCTGAGAGCATCCCCTGAGAAAAGGGCACCCAGACCATCTTGCTGCTGGTAGTTTTCTTTGTGGTCATGTACTGGGTAGACTTCATCATCTCAACAACCTCACTCATGTTATGGAGGTACAATTCAGTCATCTGACTGTTCAGAAGTTTGTGATGAATGCCTATCCCACAATTACTCCATTAGTACTAATCAGCTTTGATAACAGAATAATTATTATGCTGAAAAACATACAGTCAAAAATGCCACCTTATATTTTTAAAAGATGTCTTCTTTCTTCTTTCAAAAGCTATTAAATAATTTCTTATTCATATTTATAAGTGTTGTTCTAGCATACATGCCTATGTCCATTTCCATGCACCCACAGAGTTGAGAAAATTTCATGGGATTCCTTGGAAGTGGACTTACCACCAGTTAAAAAGATTCATTCTATGCAGCCCCAGTTATTTTGTTTCTAAAATACAGATTATTTTTATTGGATATTTTATTTATTTACATTTCAGATGCCATTTCCTTTCCCCATTTTCCCTTCCTAAAACCCTCTATCCCATCCCCACTCCTCCTTTTTGCTTTTATATCATTTTAATCCCATGCAAGTATTAAGGTCAGTTCTAGGTTGAGGAACTAGCAACACAATAGATGCAAATAGTCAAGGAGCAAGCAAGACAAAAAAACAAACAGTCAAAGAACAAGCAAGGTATTAAAGAAAATTCCATGAACACTCCCGTGATTGTGATCACTGTTTCTAAGGGCTTATCAGAATGACCAAACTCTGTCCTAGCCCAAAGTCATTTTCACATCTGAAGTCTACTTCCTTGTTCTAGCCTAAAATTTAGATTCCTGCCAGAAATTACTTCTTTGTTCTAGCCTAATGTCAGATTCCTGTCAGAAGCCCACTTCCTTGTCCTTGGTCAATGTCGTATTCCTGCCAAGCAGCCCATTTCCTTGTCCTTGGCCTATGTCAGATACTTGCCAAGAAGCTCAGGCCATGGGTAATTTTATCAGCAGTATCTGCCACATCAATGCTCAGCAGAACAGCATTCTTTAAATTCATAAGCTCACTATGCAAAGTTAAACCATCTAGAGAGTTGATAGAATTATGCCAAATACACTGCAAGTGTCTTTAAACTTCTTCTTAATTATAGTGACTACCACTGTGAATTGTAGAACTAACATGAATCCAATGGTATTTGGCATGACACTCAAGATGGCTCCTTACCCTTAAATTCTGAACCTCCTTCCAATAATTTGAATAGGATAAGAGCATCAATCTGTTCTTCCAAATGTCTATCTAAATCCTCTTGTATATTCAACACATTAGTAACATTTTTTGCTAAATGATTAACAAAAGTAGCTGTCTTAACTTCTTGTGTCAAAGCAATTGCAGAAACAGTGGTGCTAGCAATTAATATAATTAAAGCTGTTATACCTGCAGTAATCAAGCCTACTACCCTTTTGCTTCTATTAAAGCCTGACTCACTTTTTCCAGTACTTGCAACTTTTTTCAGAAGACCAACATTCTGTGATACTCAGGGCAATAAAACAAAAGCTGGTTGGTAACCTTTATAACTTACATGCTAGATTTCACTACACTAACACAATTATAAAGTGTATAATCAGTGCAACATACATTAAATACTGTAGAAGAAACAAAAGTAATTTTAACTGGGCAATTAAAAGAGCCTTAACACATTTCCTAACACTTGTTTAAAATCCAGATCCTGTCCCAACTTTATCTATTGCTAATATAACATCATAGAGAACTACAGATAACTTCCAAATATGTCTATGAAAATGTCCAGAACCAGACTTTTAAATGTAGACTGTTATTTCGAATACTGGAGTAATTTCTAGACAAGTACACAATTGAGTCTGAATAACATGTCACATTCAAGAAAAATACAAGAGTTATTATAACTTCTTTTTTTTTGATTCTCTGTTCCACAAGGTCTAAAAAACTTGAGGTAAGACAGCTTGTTCAGTCAAGGATATAGATAAGTAAATGTTGGTCGGGAACATATGTCCAATACAGCTTCCCAGTCACCATTGTCAGGGCACTCAACAAGCTCACAGGATAGCATTATTCCTTTCTTGGCATCAGCATGTCTCACTCATCGCTCTGGCATCACCATGCTCCTTTAGCATCCTGCAGAAAAAACACAAACATGCCCTCTTCCCCATATTAAATTCCTACAATCCTGGGTGTGTTAGAGCTCCTGGTAGTCCACCCTCCTCTGAATTTTGGAGGATTGAGTGCAGAGCTGGCACCCTAGGACTACTCCTGGCACTGGCGCTGACTGGAAGAGCTACAGGTTATTTTTAAACTTTAATGGTTCAAGTAGTAAAGCATGATTCTTCATATAATTTTAAATAAAATGTGTGCTATTTCACATATATTTATTCTTTTGACATTTCAGTTGTCAAGTAGTAGAGAGTTCTTAAGTTAATTGTACACAATAAGTTGGTATTTCCACATTAATTCTCTTTCTCCTTTTTACTTTATGTAGTAAATATTGCTTTAATGCTGAGGTTACTCAAAAGAAAATCCTTTTGATATTGACTTTTAAACTTTGTTTTGATTTTAATTTACTTTCACTTATCAAAATCAGTTTAATATGTTATTGTACCTTTATTTACTCCTAATCATAATTTATCTGAATCCATAAATATTGTGAATTTTAAATTTCATTTTACCCAGTTATAATAGAGTCTTTTTGGAAATGTCATGTGCCTGTTTATTTGTACTTCAATTTTATCTACTTATTAAAATATTAATGGTAAATAAAATGTTTTATATACACATACATTTTGTACAATGTGTTTATTGTGTATATGTATGCATAATGTATGTTCTGCACAGCTGAAGGATTGTGTTTATGTACAGGTGGAGGCCAGAAGACAATGTTGTGTGTTGTTCTTCATATGTCATTTACCTGGTGTCTTGATAGGACATCTCTGTCTGTTTCTGGACCAAGACTGTAGTCTTAGGGTTTCTCCTGTCTCAATTTCTCCAGCTCTGGGTCCACAAGATTTACCACCATATCCATCATTTCAGCATTAGTTTTTCCAAGACCACCAGGGAGCCATTTTGATGTAATCATACTAAGATCTCTTTATTACAGGCTCTGATTTGGGTTCTTCTCTAACCCCAACCTGGCACAGCAGGAATTGAAGGCAGAGCAGCCTCAAACCATTAGCAGGGCAAGGTTTTACAGGAATTGGGAGCAAGTGAGGGTGTGTCTAGCCTGGCAAGTATCTAATAGAATGACTGTGGTAAGCAGACATGTGGGTGTTCTGAAGCAAGACTGAACAATCAAACAGTCTGAAAGTACATCTGAAAGAATCAGACTAATCTTAGATTTACTGTTGCTAGGTAGTAGTTAGTGAGTAACTCTGGGGTATGGGCCAAGGATAAGCCCTGGGGTCCTTCCTGGTACTTGAGTATAGCTTGGTTTCAACTGTAGGTCAAGGTTTTAGGCTTTTTTTTTTAAAGATGTAGGCAGGTCCCAAGTTGGAAAATGTTTGGCTTCTCAGCAACCTTCCCTCCTTCTTCACTCTATACCTAACCTTTACGCTTGTGTGGATTTTGGTTGATTATGAATGACTTAATAGCTAAAATTCACATACATGCTTATAATATATAGCATGTTTGTTTTAGTAGATCTGTGTTACATAACTCACAATGAGGTTTGCCTTTTCTATCCTTTTACCAGCTAATGCCATTAATTTAATGGATGAGTACTGTTTTGTATGTAAATATATCACATTTTCTTTGTTATTTATCTGTTCTGACTTCTGGTTGTTCCAATTTCTGAATTATGAATATTCATGTGCCTCTGTATACAGATGCAAATATCTATGTTTAATAGATTTATTACTGCAGCTTGAAGTAGATCTGTTCCCAACTTCCTGCGGAAACACAATACTGATTTCCACTGTGAATGTACATGTTTGTGCTCCCAAGAGCACATTGCATGAGTGTTCTTATTCCACATCCTTGCCAGTGTTAAGTGAAAATTGTATTATTCATCTTGATCATTCTGTCTGGTATAAGGTTAAATCACAATTTAATTTGCATTACACTGATGACTAGGTATGTTGAACAGTTTTTAAATGTCTCTCATCCATTTGAGTCTCCTTTTTGGGAAATCATTTGTTTAGATCTGTACCCCAGATTTAAATAGTGTTATTATTTTTTTATATTAAGGTTTTTTTTTTCAGTTCTTTAAATATTTTGGATAGCAGTCCAGTACTGGCTGGTTTTCTGTTAACTTGACAGAAGCTTGAGTCATCAGAGAGGAAGGCATCTCAGTTGAGGAAATGCCTCTATGAGACCATCAGTAAGGCATTTTCTCAGTTAGTGATCAGTGGCCAAGTGGCCACCTCATTGTGGGTGGTATGATCCCTGGGCTAGTGATTTTGGGTTGTATAAGAAATTAGGCTGAGCAAACTAGGAAAACCAAGACAGTAAACAGCACCCCTTGGGACCTCTACATCACCTCCGGGTTTTAGGATCCTCCTCTGTTTGAGTTCCTGTCCTGCCATTTTTTTTTTTAAATTTATGAACAGCATTGTGAAAGTGTAAGCTGAATAAACACTTTCTTCCCCAACTTCTTTTTCTTCATGGTGTTTTGTCACTGGTATTGAAATCCTAAGAAAAGGCCTCTAGAAGATGTGTAGTTGGTAAAAACATTTCCCATTCTGTAGCTGTTTATTTATCTGAATGATGGTGTCTTTTGCCATGAAGAAGATTTTTAGTTCCTGGGGTCCTATTTATTAATTATTGTTCTTAGTGGCTCATAATCAGTGTTCTGTTCTGAAGGTTTTTTTTTTTCTTTTTGTGAAAATGGGTTCAAATGTGTTACCACCTTTCTTGTTTGTCAGGTTCAGTGTATCTGTTCTTATGTTGAGAGTTTTGATCCATTTGGAGTGGAGTTTTGTGGAATGTTATAAGCACGGATCAATTTGCATTCTATATGCAGACACAAGTTGGACCCATATCATCTATTGAAGGTATTTTATTTTTTCCATTGTGTATTTGTGACTTTTTTTTTATAAAAAGAACCAGGTGTCCATTGGTATATAGTCTTTTATGTCTGGGTCTTCAATTCCACCCTATTAATCAGTGTTCTGGTTTTTGTGCCAATGCCATGCTGTTTTTATTCATCTAGTTCTATACGAATGAGATCAGGAAAGGTTTTACTGAATATCCAGCCTGCTTCCATCTTAGACTTAAAAGCCATCTTATAGTAAAGACAAAGAAGTTTCATTCTTGAATATGATTCAACTTTTGTTTTTCAAGGATTGGGCTTTGTTCCACGTTGGAAGTACAAACAGTTCTGTACTGTGCATTCTAGGAATAGCATTCATGTCTTTGTTTCACAAAGTTTTTTGTAACCATCTTACAAACCTACCTTTGTTTCAAAAGATGATTTTACAACCTACGACTATCTTGTTATGTCCAGTTGCAACCCTGTCTTTGTTTCAGGATTTCCTAACTTGTTATGCTTATGTTCTGCTCCTGTAAGCCCACCTAATTTTCCTACCAAATCTCCCACTTGGAAACACCATACCTCTAAGCTATAAAAGCCTTGCCTTCCTCACATTGAATGCTGACCTCTTAGACCACATTTCAGGGGGAGGTAGCTAGTGTACATGAATAAAAATTTTGCTTTAATTAATGATTGCTTTCATTAATTTGGCAATGGTGATTTCGGTCAGTGGTCTTTCTCCCTCCAACTTTGGCTAGAACAATACTTTCAACAATTCTTTTATTATTTAGGAGTGCTTTAAATATCCTGCATTTTTGTATGTATTTTCATATGGTGCCATGAATTACTTATCCTTTCAAGTTCTCTGAAGATTGTGTTGGAGTTTTGATGGGGTTGTCATTGGATTTATAGATAGTTTCTGATAGAATGGCTGTTTTTAGTATGTTAATCCTCACGATACATGAGCTTGGGAGATTTCTTCATCCTCTTATATCTTCATCAGTTTCTTTCTTCAATATCTTATAGTATTTATTACTCAGGTCTTTCACTTGCTTTATTAGAGTTTTCCCAAGACACATTATATTTATTGTGGCTATTGTTTTTAGTTAATTAATTAATTTTTAAAATTATTTATTACCTTTATAACCCAATATCAGCCCTCTGTCTTCTCTCAGTATCCCATCACACAAGACCTACCCCTCTTCCAACACCCCCTTTTCTTTTCAGAAAGGGAAACTCCACTCTGGGTGTTATACCCTACTAACATGCAACCCCCCACCTTCCACCTCACATCAAATCAGTCTGGACAATGCACATTGTTCCCATTGTGGCCAAAAAATGGCTATTAGTTTAAGGTCTCAGGATCCACAGGCAGGTGGGCAAAAGGCTCAGGGACAGTTCGTACTCCAGTTTTTGGAGGACCCACAATAAGACTAAGACAGTTCATTTGCTACATTATGTCCTGGGGTCATATGTCCAGCAGGTGCTGTGCTCTCTCTTTGGTTGTTGTTGCATAAGACCATCATAAATATCACATATTTACATTGTCATTCATAACAGTAGCAAAATTACAGTTATGAAGTAACAATGAAAAGAAATTTCCAGTTGGGTGTCACCACAACAGGAGGAAGTATATTAAAGAGTCATGGCATGAGAAAGGTTGAGAAGCACTGTATTAGTCACATAGTTTACTACCTGTATTAGTCAGGGTTCTCTAAATGAACAGAATATTTAGAATAAATCTATATGTACACAAAACAGAGAATTATTAGAATGGTTTCCAGGCTGTGGTCCAGCGAAATCAAAATGGCTCTGTACCAAGTGAATGTCCATGGAGTGAGCAGGTGTTCAGCTTATGAAGCTTGATGTCTCAGCTGGTTTCAGTATATACCAGATTCCTGAAGAATTAGGCTCTAATGCCAGTGAAAGAATGGACTTGCTATCAAGAACTTGGGCAAGCAGACAAAGAGAAGCCAAGCATAGGATAACATATCCCACATACAGGCAATAGATTTTGGGATAGGCCCTCTTCCAATTGTTCAAGACCCACATGAACACCAAGCTGCTCATCTGCTATATATGTGTGTAGAGGCCTAGGTTTTACCCAGATATATTTATTGGTTGGTATTTCAGACTCAGAGAGCCCCAAGTGTCCATGTTAGTTGACTTTGTTGGTCTTCCTATGGAGTTCTTGTACCCTATGGGGCCCATAATATTTCCTCATATTCTTCCATAAGAGTCCTCAAGCTCCATCCACTGTTTGGCTATGGGTTTCTATTTATATCTGTCCGAGTTAGCTGTTGCATGAAGCCTCTCAGAGGACAACTTTTTCCTGTTTGCAAGCATAACAGAGTATCATTAATAGAGTTAGGGATTGGTTCTTGTTCATGGATGGTTCTCAAGATGGGTTGGTTATTGGTTGGCCATTTCCTCAGTCTCTGCCCCATCCTCCATGCCTGCATTTCTTCTTGCCAGCATAAATTTTAGATTGAAAGATTTGTGAGTGTGTTGGTGTCTCTACCCCTACACAGTGGTTCTTTCCTGGCTACAGGAGATGGCCTGTTCAGGTTCCATATCCCCTATATGAGTCATAACTAGGGTCACCCCCATTGATTCTTGAGTGCCAGCTTTATCCCAAATTTCATTCTCATCTTAGAGATGCCCCTCACTTCCTATCCCCATTAGTTGCATATTTTCATGGTCATCTACCCATCTCTCCTGTCCTTCCCCACCAGTAACCCAGACCTCCCTCATACCCCTTCCCACATCCCCATTCCAAGTTCCATCCCTCTATCTGCCTCTTATGACTTTATTTTATTCTCTTTTCTAAGTGAGATTCAAGCATCCTTTCATGTGCTTTCATTCTTTTTCTTTGTAAAAATTTTCATTGGTTATTTTGTTTATTTATACCTCAAATCTTATTCTCCATCTTTTGGGTATGTGCCAAGGAGTGGTATAGCTGAGTCCTCAGGTAGTACTATTACCAATTTCCTGAGGAACCACCAGACTGCTTTCCAGAATGGTTGTACCAACTTACAATTGCACCAGCAATGAAGAATTGTTCCTCTTTCTCCACATCTTCGCCAGCATCTGCTGTCACCTGAGTTTTTCATTTTTAGCCAGTATTACTGGTGTGATGTGGAGTCTCAGGGTTGTTTTGATTTGCATTTCCCTGATGAATAAGGATGTTGAACATTTCTTTAGGTGCTGCTCAGCCATTCAGTATTCCTCAGTTAAGAATTCTCTGTTTAGATTGGGCACTTATTCCTGGATGTGTTATTTTTCATTCATTTATTTTGTACTGTATATATGTCTACATTTTGTGATCTATGGGTATAAACAAGTGAAGTAAAATGATACAGTTCTCTTTAAAAAAAAAAAAAAGAATTCTCTCTTTAGCTCTGTGCCCCATTTTCAGTAGGTTACTTTGTTCTCTAGACTCTAATTTCTTGAGTTCTTTATATATTTTAATATTAGCCCTTTATTGGATGTAGGGTTAGGTAAAGATCTTTTCCAAACTGTGGGTTGCTGTTTTGTCGTATTGATAGTTTTTTGCCTTAAAGAAGGTTTTCAATTTTATGAGGTTCAATTTGTCGATTATTGATCTTAGAGTATAAGCCATTGGTATTCTGTTCAGGAAAATTTCCCATGTGCCCATGTATTTGAGGTTCTTCCCACTTTCTTTTCTATTAGATTCAGTGTTGCTTGATTTATGTGGAGGTCGTTTATCCATTGGGACTTGAACTTTGTACAGGAGATAAGAGTGGATCAGTTTTCATTCTTCTACATGCTGACTTCCAGTTGAAACAGCACTGTCTTTTTTCCACTGGATAGTTTTAAGTCCTTTGTCAAAGATCAAGTGATCTTAAGTGTGTGGGTTCATTTCTGGGTCTTCAATTCTATTCCAATGATCTTACTGCCTGTCTCTGTACCAATACCATGCAGTGGTGTTTTTTTTTTTGTTTTTTGTTTTTTTTTTTTGTTTGTTTTTGTTTTGTTTTTTGTTTTGTTTAATCACTATTGCTCTGTAGTACACCTTGAGATTTGGGATGATGATTTCCCCAGAAGTTTGTTTATTGTTGAGTATATTTTTTGCTATCCTGAGATTTTTGTTATTCCAAATGAATTTGAGAATTGCTCTTTCTAACTGTGAAGAATTGAGTTGGAATTTTGATAGGGATTGCATTGAATCTGTAGATTGCTTTCAACAAGGTGACCATTTTTACTATATTAATCCTGCCATTCTGTGAGCATCTTCTGAGATCTTCTTCAATTTCTTTCTTCAGAGACTTGAAGTTCTTGTCATACAGATCTTTCACTTGCTTGGTTAGATTCATACCAAGGTATTTTATATTGTTTGTGATTATTTTGAAGGGTGTCATTTCCCTAATTTCTTTCTCAGCCTGTTTATTCTCTGAGTACAGGAAGGCTATTGACTTTGTTTGAGTTAATTTTATATCCAGCCACTTTGCTGAAGTTGTTTTGAGGTTAAGGAGTTGCTGATGGAAGTTTTGAGGTCAGTTAAGTATACTCTCATATTATCTGTGAATAGTGAAATTTTGCCTTTTTCCTTTCCTATTTGTATCCCTTTGACCTCCTTTTGCTATCTAATTTCTCTGGATAAGACTTCCAGTTCTATATTGAATAGGTAGAGAGAGTGGGCAGCCTTGACTAGTCCCTGATTTTAGTGGGATTGCTTCAATTTCTCTCCATTTAGTTTGATGTTGGCTACTGGCTTGCTGTATATTGCTTTTGCTATGGTTAGGTATGGGCTTTAGCTATGTTAGTATCTTTCCAGGACTTTTACATAAATAGATGGTGAATTTTGTCAAATGCTTTCTCAGCATGTAGTGAGATGATCAAGTGTTTTTTTTTTTTTTCCTATGAGTTTCTGTGGGAAACAAAACGCGGGCGGGTGCCCGGGGCCCCAAAGCCTCCCGCGTGGAGGCGGAGGAGGCCCACGACTGGGGTGGGGTCTCACAAGCGGGATTTGGCCCGCTCCCGATGAGTCAGCCGAGCAGAGCAGGCAAAGCAGAGGCCTGGGTCCGGAGCACTTTCCGCCTGGGACGTTGTAGTTCCTACATGGTCAAAGCAGTCACGGAATAGAAGTAGGCCCATGGAGACACATGGAATTGAGTTTCCATGAAGTAATTTTATTGACAAGAATGGTGAATCTGGTGCCCTCCCACCAAAAGCCAGGAGGGGTTTCCTTATATTGGGGAGTATCAAGGGGAGGAGTTAGGGAGGGGAAAACTTAATTACCTAAGTCCCACAGCCTCATTAATATGCAAATCTCAAGGCAGAGGGCTCTTAGGCACGCCCCTTACCCTTGTCTTACATGACTTAAGGGCACTGGTGAAATGGAGAGGGCAGGTCTGGGGCCTGGCCTTTGGGGGCGTGGCCACACTGCAATCTCAGGGTTTCCAAGCCAATGGCAGCCCTTCCATGGCCCAACAAGTTTCTTTATATAGTGGATTACATTGATGGATTTGCATATTTTGAACCATCCCTGCATTCCTGAGATAAAACCTACTTGATCATGCTGGATGATTGTTTTGATGTGTTCTTGGATTCTATTTGTGAGACTTTTGTTGAGTATTTTTGAATCAATATTCATAAGGGAGATTGGTCTGAAGTTCTCTTTCTTTGTTGTGTCTTTTGGGGATTTAGGTATGAGCATAATTGTGGCTTCATAGAATGAATTGGGCAGTGTTCCTTCTGTTTCTATTCTGTGGAATAGTTTACAGAGTGGTATTAGGTCTTCTTGCAGGTCTGATAGAACTGCACTAACACCATCTGGTACTGGGCTCTTTTGGGGGGCAGACTTTTAATGACTGCTTCTATTTCTTAAGGTGTTATGGGAATACTTAGATGGTTTATCTGGTCCTGATTTTTCTTTGGTTCCTGTTACCTGTCTAGAAAATTGTCCATTTCATCCAGATTTTCCAGTTTTGTTGAGTATAGGCTCTTGTACTAGGATCTGATGATTTTTTTGAATCTCCTTAGTTTCTGTTGTTATGTCTCCCCTTTCAGTTCTGATTTTAATAATTTGGATATTGACTCTGTGCCCTGTGGTGAGTCTGGCTAAGGGTTTATCTATCTTGTTGATTTTTGAAAGAATCAGCTCCTGGCTTTGTTGTTTCTTTGTATAGTTCTTTTTCTTTGTACTTGGTTGAGAGTAACCAGGACCCACAGGGATCCAGGAACTCACTCCTGGCCCAGAGCACTGGTTCCTTCCGGTCTGGACCCAAGCACTGAGCAGATCTTGGGCCCTAGTGCTAACCTCAGCAGCAACACCCAACCTAAACAGTTCTGACACAACCAAGAGAATAGGAAAGACAGGTTTCAGTCAGAGACAGCACAGGTAGCACCTAGGAGAACCAGATGGCAAAAGGCAAGTGCAAGAATACAAGGGGCAGCAAACCAGAGCACATGATATCATCAGAACCTAGTTCTCCCACATTAAGTCCTGAATTCCCCATATCATCAGGAAAGCGAGAGTCAGATCTAAAATCACTTCTAATGATGATGATGGAGGACTTTAAGAAGCACATAAATAACACTCACAAAGAATTCAAGGAGAACACAGGTAAACAAGTAGAAGCCTTAAAGAATCACAAGAGAACACAACCAAACAGGTGAAGGATTTGAACAAAACCATCCAAGACATAAAAATGGAAATAGAAACAATAAAGAAATCACAAAGGGAGACTACTCTGGAGATAGAAAACCTAAGAAAGAAATCAGGAGTCACAGATGCAAGCATCACCAACAGAATACAAGAGATAGAAGAGAGAATCTCAGGTGCAGAAGATACTATAGAAAATATTGACACAACTGTCAAGGAAAACACAAAATGCAAAAAACTCTTAACAGAAAACATCCAGGAAATCCAGGACACAATGAGAAGGCCAAACCTAAGGATAATAGGTATAGAAGAGAGTGAAGATACACAACTTAAAGGGCCAGTAAATATCTTCAACAAAATCATAGAAGAAAACTTCCCTAACCTAAGGAAGAAGATGACCATAATCATACAAGAAGCCTACAGAACACCAAATAGACTAGACCAGAAAAGAAATACTCCTGTCACATAATAATCAAAACACAAAATGCACAAAACAAAGAAAGAATTTTAAAAGCAGAAAGAGAAAAAGGCCAAGTAACATATAAAGGCAGACCTATCAGAATTACACCAGACTTCTCACTAGAGACTATGAAAGCCAGAAGAGAACACACAACTGCCAAACCAGGCTACTGTATCCAGCAAACCTCTCAATTACCATAGATGGAGAAACCAAGATATTCCACGACAAAACCAAATTTACACAATATCTTTCCACAAACCCAGCAATACAAAGGATAATAGCAGGAAAGCCCCAATACAAGGAGAGCAATCATACCCTAGAAAGAGCAAGAAAGTAATCTGCCTCCAACAAACCCAAAAGAAGATAGCCACACAAACAATGCCTCCCCTTTTAGCAAAAATAACAGGAAGTAACAGTCTCCTCTCCTTAATATCTCTTAATGTCAATGGACTCAATTCCCCAATAAAAAGACATAGGCTAACAGACTGGATATGCAACAGGATCGAACATTTTGCTGTATACAGGAAACGCACCTCAGTGACAAGGACAGACACTCCTTAGAGTAAAAGGCTGGAAAACAATTTTTCAAGCAAATGGTCCTAAGAAACAAGCTGGAGTAGCCATTCTAATATCGAATAAAATTAACTTTCAACTTAAAGATATCAAAAAGGATAAGGAAGGTCATTTTATATTTGTCAAAGGAAAAATCTGCCAAGATGAACTCTCACTTCTGAACATTTATGCACCAAATGCAAGAGCACCCACTTTCATAAAAGAAACCTTACTAAAGCTCAAATCACACATTGCACCTCACACAATAATAGTGGGAGACTTAAACACCCAACTCTCAGCACTGGACAGATCATGGAAATGGAAACTAGACAGAGGTACAGTGAAACTAACAGAAGTTATGAACCAAATGGACTTAACAGATTTCTATAGAACATTTCACCCAAAAACAAAAGAATATACCTTTTTCTCAGCACCTCATGGTACCTTCTCCAAAATAGACCATATAATTGGTCACAAGACAGGCCTCAACAGATACAAAAAAATCAAAATAATCCCATGCAACCTATCAGATCACCATGGTCTAAAGCTGGTCTTCAATAACAACAAAGACAATGGAAAACCCACATTCACATGGAAACTGAACAATACTCTACTCATTGATAATGGAGTGAGGGAAGAAAGAAAGAAAGAAATTAAAGACTTTTTAGAATTTAATGAAAATGAAGACACATCATACCAAAACCTATGGGACACAATGAAAGCAGTGCTAAGAGGAAAACTCATAGCTCTAACTGCATACAAAAAGAAACTGGAGAGAGAATACACTAGCAGCTTGACAACACACCTGAAAGCTCTAGAACAAAAAGAAGCAAATACACCCAAGAGGAGTAACGGCAGGAAATAATTAAACTCAGGGCTGAAATCAAACAAATAGAAACAAAGAGAACTATACAAAGAATCAATAAAACCAGGAGCTGGTTCTTTGAGAAAATCAACAAGATAGATAAACCCTTAGCCAGACTAATCAGAGGACAGAGAGACAGTATCCAAATCAATAAAATCAGAACTGAAAGGGGTGACATAACAACAGATACCGAGGAAATTCAACAAATCATCAGATCCTACTACAAAAGCCTATACTCAACAAAATTGGATAATCTGGATGAAATGGACAACTTTCTAGACAAGTACCAGTTACCAATGTTAATCAGGAGCAGATAGACCATCTTAACAGTCCCATAACCACGAAAGAAATAGAAGCAGTCATTAAAAGTTTTCCCACCAAAAAAAGTCCAGGTCCAGACGGTTTTAGTGCAGAATTCTATCAAACCTTCAAGGAAGATCTAATACCAATTCTCTTCAAACTATTCCACAAAATAGAAACGGAAGGAACACTACCTAATTCATTCTATGAAGCCACAATTACGCTCATACCTAAACCACACAAAGACCCAACAAGAAAAGAGAACTTCAGACCAATCTCCCTATGAATATTGATGCAAAAATACTGAATAAAATTCTCTCGAACTGAATCCAAGAACACATCAAAACACTTATCCATCATGATCAAGTAGGCTTTATCCCAGGAATGCAGGGTTAGTTCAATATACGGAAATCCATCAACGTAATCCACTATATAAATAAACTCAAAGAAAAAAAACCACATGATCATATCTCTAGATGCTGAGAAAGCATTTGACAAAATTCAACACCCTTCATGATAAAAGTCTTGGAAAATCAGGAATTCAGGGTTCATACCTAAACATAGTAAAAGCAATATACAGCAAGCCAGTAGCCAACATCAAACTAAATGGAGAGAAACTTGAAGCAATCCCATTAAAATCAGGGATTAGACAAGGCTACCCACTCTCCCCATAACTATTCAATATAGTACTGGAAGTCCTAGCCAGAGCAATTAGACAACAAAAGGAGATCAACAGGATACAAATTGGAAAGGAAGAAGTCAAAATTTCACTATTTGCAGATGATATGATAGTATACTTAAGTGACCCCAAAACTTCCACCAGAGAACTCCTAAACCTGATAAACAACTTTAGCAAAGTGGCTGGGTATAAAATTAACTCAAACAAATCAGTAGCATTCTCTACACAAAGGATAAACTAGCTGAGAAAGAAATTATGGAAACGAGACCTTTCACAATAGTCACAAATAGTATAAAATACCTTGGTGTGAATCTAACCAAGCAAGTAAAAGACCTGTATGACAAGAACTTCAAGCCCCTGAAGAAAGAAATCGAAGGAAATCTCAGAAGATGGAAAGATCTCCCATGCTCATGATTGGAAGGATTAATATAGTAAAAATGGCTATCTTGCCGAAAGCAATCTACAGATTTAATGCAATCCCCATCAAAATTCCCACTCAGTTCTTTACAGAGATAGAAAGAGCAATCTTAAAATTCATTTGGAATAACAAAAAACCAGGATAGGAAAAACTACTCTCAACAATAAAAGAACTTCTGGGGGAATCACCATCCCGGATTTCAAGCTGTACTACAAAGCAATAGTGATAAAAACGGCATGATATTGGAACAGAGACAGTCAGGAGGATCAATGGAATAGAATAGAAGACCCAGAAATGAACCCCCATACCTATGGTCACTTGATCTTTCACAAAGGAGCTCAAACCATCCAGTGGAAAAAGACAGCACTTTCAACAAATGGTGCTGGTCCAACTGGAGGTCAACATGTAGAAGAATGCAAATTGTTCCATACTTATCTCCTTGTACAAAGCTCAATTCCAAGTGGATCAAGGACCTCCACATAAAACCAGCCACACTGAAACAACAGAAGAGAAATAGGGAAAAGCCTTGATCACATGGGCACAGGGGAAAAGTTCCTGAACAGAACACAAATGGCTTATGTTCTAAGATCAAGAATTGACAAATGGGATCTCATAAAACTGCAAAGCTTCTGTAAAGCAAAGGACACTGTCAATAGGACTAAGCGGGAACCAACAGATTGGGAAAAGATCTTCACCAACCTTACATCTTATAGAGGGCTAATATCCAAGGTATACAAAGAATTGAAGAAACTAGATTCCAGACCATCAAATAACCCTATTAAAAAATGGGGTTACAGAGCTGAACAAAGAACTCTCAACTGAGGAAACTGAATGGTTGAGAATCATCTAAAGAAGTGTTCAGCATCCCTAGTCATCAGGGAAATGCAAATGAAAACAACACTGAAATTCCACCTCACACCAGTCAGAATGGCTAAGATCCAAAACACAGATGACAGCAGATGTTGGCGAGGATGTGGAGAAAGTGGAACACTCCTTCATTGTTGGCGGGATTGTAAGCTGGTACAACCACTATGGAAAGCAGTCTGGAGGTACCTCAGAAAATTGAACATAGTGTTACCTGAGGACCCAGCTATACCCCTCCTGGGTATATACCCAGAAGATATTTCAACATGCAACAGGGCCACATGCTCCACTATGTTCATAGCGGCCTTATTTATAATAGCCAGGAGCTGGAAAGAACCCAGATGTCCTTCAACAGAAGAATGGATACAGAAAATGTGGTACATTTACACAATGGAGTACTACTCAGCTATTAAAAACAATGAGTTCATGAAATTCTTAGACAAATGGATGGAGCTAGAAAATATCATCCTGAGTGAGATGACCCAATCACAAAAGAACACACATGGTTGTTGGACCGTGGAAGGGCTGCCATTGGCCTGGAAACCCTGAGATTGCAGGTGTGGCCACGCCCCCAAAACCAGGCCCCAGACCCACCCTCTCCATTTCACCTGTACCCTTAAGTCACTGGTAAGGGGCGTGCCTAAGAGCCCTCTGCCTTGAGATTTGCATATTAATGAGGCCGGGGACATAGTTAATTAAGTTTTCCCCTCCCTAACTCCTCCACTTGATACTCCCCAATATAAGGAAACCCTTCCTGGCTTTTGGGGGGGGAGCGCACCAGACTCACCATTCTCATCAATAAAATTACTTCATGGAAACTGGCTGTCTGCGTGGGCCTACTTCTACTCTGTGACCGCCTTGACCATGTGGGAACTACAGTGTCCCGGGCAAGAAGTGCTCCAGAACCCAGGCCTCCACTTCTGCCTGCTCTGCCTCCACTGCCTCATCGGACCCGCCCCAGTTGCAGGCCACCTCAGCCGACATGCTGGAGGCTTTGGGGCCGGGCACCCGCCCACGTTGATTCCTACACATGGTATCCACTCACTGATAAGCGGATATTAGCCCAAAAGCACACAATACCTAAGACGCAATGCATAGAACTCATGAAACTCAAAAAGAAGGAGGAAGACCAAAGTGCGGGTGCTTTTGTCCTTTTTAGAATGAGTATCAAAGATTCAACCAGAGCTCCCAGGGTCTAAACCTCCAGCCTGAGAACAGGTAAAAAGGAAAAACCTGTGATGTCTGCTAGTAGAAGCTCTAATCCCGATGCTGGCCTCCAGACTTATACTACTCAGACCTTTGATGGGCCATTGACAAGGACACCAAACAGCTCAAGATTGACATCTCTAATCTGAAGAAATCCCTTGTTTTGATGTCTGAATTGATCTCCAAATATTGCAAAGGACTTTGTTGGACTTGATTTACTCTTCTACAATAGAAAAGACTGTGTACAGCTCCTGACTGTGTACAGCCCATAAAGAAGAATGTTGCCCTTACATAGACAAGATAGGGATGGTTAAAGAGAACATGAAAAAGGTCAGAGAAGGTCCAGAGAAATGACAGAGAGTGAAAGAGAAAGATGAGAGCTGGTACAGAGACTGGTTTTCAACCTCTCTATGGTTGTCAACCCCACTTACTCCCATCTTGAGACCATTAACTGGGTTATTTTTGCTGATTTCTTTTAGTCTCGGGCCTTAAATAGGCTGACTAACTTTGTGATACAACAGATAGATAATTCGGTAGCAAAACTTATTCAGATACATTATCATAAGTTAGCTATAGAGGACCACGAGACTCAAGATGAGGTTTTACTTTATCCAGGGTGTTCCTCAAACCCATCTCCACCCAACCTAAAAGAGAGACTTCACTCCTAGACCAAGCAGAGAGGGGCTACCCAGAACCCTCTCTGTCGGCGATCTGAATTTTTGCTTAGGCTGCGAGGCTAAGCACTGCAAGGGAATATAAATAAAAGTTTAAAATATCTACCTGGGTTCCCTGAGGGACAAGCCTGACTGCATAGGGGTTGATGTCAAAAGTATCCCCTCTCCAGGAAAAAGACATCAGAATGGGTATGGCCTTCATGCCTCACTGGACAACGACAGGAGGACCTGAGCCATTACAAGGTCCCCTTCAATTATTGGAGGACAGGCCTCTATCCCCGCCTTCACAAGAATAGAATCGCCAAGGCCCTTCTATACTTCGAGAAGGGAGGAGATGTCAGGAGCAGCCCTACATATACACTAAAGGCCTAAAATCAGCCATAGGCCTAAAGACAGCAATAGTTCTGACATACATGCATGCTAACACCAAGTCTTGGGTCTCTGTGGAAAAACACTGAAACAGCAGACTATAAGCTATTGTAAACAGGCAGCTTCTGTGGAAATTTACCAGCCCAAGTAGTCACAGGTCTTATAAACAGGCAGCCTCGGTGGACAGTACCAACTTAGATAAGGACAAGTGAATCATAGGCAGAGTCATAGTGACCTGTCCCCTGAACCTACACCCAGCTGATACCCTGTTCTGAAAGGTATCTATACTCCCCCTGAACACCTATGCTCCGGTGCCATTCCCTTCCCCACACCCTGCCTTTTTGTGCTAATAACCCCTGTGTAAATAAGTAAATTATGATGTGATTTAAATAAATAAATTAATTTTAAAAATTCTAAAAAAAAACTTAATGAATTACAAAAAAAAAAAAAGAAAAGATTAAACAAAAACAGAAAATTATAAAATGCATGGAAATTTTGATTGTGCCCTTGGCTTTTTTCTTTTTTCTGTTTTTTTTTTTTTCTTTTTTTTCATTCTGTGGTCTTCTTAAATTATATGGTTGTGTCTTTGGGGCAGTTTTCTTCTATGATCTTATTGAATTTCTCGTGTTTGCCATTGAGATGGAATTCATCTCTGTCACCTGTGCCTGTAATTTGAAGGTTTGATTTATTTTATGGTGTCCCACATACACAGTACTCTCTAGTCCTAAACTTGTCTAACTGAACTATATTTGCAGCCCCACAGCCTGATTTCTTCTGATAATACAGGTATATGCTTCCTGTGTGTGTGTCTGTAAGAAAAATCAGTTAACCTTAGTGTGTTTGGAGGAGGTGATATTTTCCTAATTTTCTCAGAAGAGCTGTTAATTTCTAGGTGAACCACTGAAGTCACTGTCATATAAATATGGAGGGCACCATGAATTCTTTAGAAACAGGATGCATATCTTCAGAAATCTAAATTGTTATTCTACTTCTTTTTAAGACATTATTATTCTTACTTTTGTTCACAAGGACTGGGATCCACTAATCCACACACTCAGTTATGGCCTGAAGAGAATACCTCACACATGGGAAACCTAGAGCTCAGCTGTTCCTACTCTACTGTTCCCCTAGAATTAGGGAAGTTCACTTTTCCTTTTCATGTTACCACTTTGTAACAATATCAAGGTCAGAAGTGCCTTCTACAGATGACATGATAACTGTGAGTCTAGAGGGAGATGAGCTGTTGGCATTTCTTCCATATAACTACTTCTTAGTGTCTCATTCTACAGGGATGTTTATGGCAGGCTCAGACGGTGAGTCCTTTTCTCAGATTCTCTTTATTATAGTGAGGGCAGTGGGTGGTAGAACAAAGCGGGATTCTGTAATAAATGATTAGAGCATTTTCTGCTTACAATTGTACTTTTGAGCTATATTGTATTGTAACCAGACATGCTTGCAAACATATGAATATCAGTGTAATGATTAACAAAAGCACAAGATTTCACTCAGTTTGATATGTACAGAGGGCATAGAAGAAGGATGGGTAGAGAAAGGAAAAGCTAATAGGCTCAAGATGATCACTGAGTATTATATATTAAGTGAAAATATCCTGACACACATTACTTTTTATACTGAATCTACACTGACATATATTTAAAAAGTAACTCCATCTCAACCTTTTAAGAGCCTGACAGGATTTTACTCAGTGTGTGCTCTAAGAATTCTAAGATCATGGTTCCACCTAGGTATAGCCAACTGTGTTAGTTTTCCATCCCTGTAATACAACACTTGAACTGTCTTAGGGGGTGAAAACGAAATGACAACCATTTATTTTTTTTGCAGGAGTCAATGTATAATATTGATGCATTCGATTTGTGTTTTATATATTTCCATTTTACTCTTTCCTCAAGTTTAAAAATGTTTTCCATAGATTTATTTAATCTATTGCAATGATTTCTCGTAAAATAGATATTTCATAGGCACTTCAAAAATATTTGGAAATCTCATCTCATTTATTATCCTTACTTAAATGAAGAATCCTTACTCAAATGTAATTATCAGCAAGACTGTTAGTCATTTTATTAAAATGAATTCCTTTTTTTCTCATTTGAGGTGTTCTAAATTGAACCTTGTAATATTAAAGCTGAATAATTTTGAATAAGGCTTTTATTAGCAGTGAGAAATATATTTACAATTCTTGGATAGTATAAAATTATTTAAAGTCAAAATCACTAATGTTTCCTCTAACAGTTATGAAATATAATTGCTTGCTAAAATCTGCTTACACACACACACACACACACACAGGAGAGAGAGAGAGAGAGAGAGAGAGAGAGAGAGAGAGAGAGAGAGAGAGAGAGAGAGTCAAGTAATTTAAGTTTGGGTGATGAATATCAGAAGTCCATTTTTATTTTCTTGGAATATCAGTTACTAATGTATATGGGAGATTAAAATAAAATGAAGGCAGGTATGGTGGTACACACCTATGATCCCAGCACTTTCAAGGCTAAGACAGGAGAATCATGGGTTTGATTGAAGTCAGTCTGAACTTGGTTGAGATCCTATGTATGTCTGTCTCCCTCTCATACACACAAACACAAATTCAAGGAAATCAAAGTTGAAAACTGAGAGTGTAGATTTATAAATTATTATCAATGAAATGGAACAAAAGAATGTCAGTAAGCATAGTGAACTCCCTGGCCCAGAATATTAATGCCATAAAAATGAGTTGTCAGAAACATGAGTTTATGTTTGCAAACATTCCAGAATTTTCAGTTTATTTTGAATCATTTATTTTAAAATTTGCACCAGTGCATTACACAAGACCATATTGAATCTGACCAGGTCATACAGAAAATAGACGACATATTTTCATTTTCCTTTATGTTCATTTTATTTCATGAACATATTTGACATGACTGTAAGTATTTCACTCAAGTGATGTAAAGGTATTCACAGTAGTAGCACCAGAACACACTATGCTTGTGATCAATTCATGGACCTGATAGTCCAGTATTATCTCTCTGTTTCTCTCTCTCTCTCTCTCTCTCTCTCTCTCTCTCTCTCCTCTCTCTCTCTCTCTCATTCTTTCCCTTTCCATTTTCCTCTTCTTCCTTCTCTCTATCTTCCTCTTCTCTTTCTCCATCTTGTGCACAACACACACAGACACACACACAGACACACACACACACTTTCAGTGAACACTGTCATATATTTCCAAAAACATACACCATCTTGTGATGAAGCTCTGGGTATGATTGTTTTCCACAGTCTCTGCAGTGACATTCCTGCTGCTGCCGCTTCATTTCAGGGGAACAGGCTAATAACAGTGAGATCACAATATTCTACTCAGCATCTGTGTGCATCCAGTTACACCTGTTCTAAATTTAATTTCCAAATTAGAATTAATGCATTTAAATGATTTGAGAGTATCAGGTAAGTGCTTTGAATTATTATTTTATTAAAAAGTATTTAGTACCCTTGCTGGCATTCTATAGTTTATAAAGGTTTCATGGAACTAAGTTAGAGGTTACGTTCTTTATCTTTTGGGTTTTCCTAAAAATGCCTTCATTTACTTTTTTATTCTTTTATTGAAAAGAAAATTGCAATTTTGGCAGCTCCCACATTAGTTTAAGTTGCAATATTTAGTTGTCAGTACTAAAACCCAGAGTGTATCCATAAACATTTATAAGAGTGGAGAAACCATCACTACTACAAACCAAAAGACTAAGCAGTCTGCAACCAGCTGTCTGAAGAAGCATTGACAAGGACAGTACATCAGCCTACAATCTCACTTGTCACCTGAAAGTCACACACTACTTTATGTTCTCTCTGAGCAGTCATACAGCTTTTAGGTCATTGCTCACTAAATGTAGTGAAGCTTAAAATGAAATGATACTTTCGATTTACTGAACTATATGTTCCCTGTATTATTCAATCTTCACAAACATAATTCAAAGATAATCATAATAATGCAAAACCAAACTGTTGTAAAATCAGATATTGTGTTAAGGAAGAGGTGAATGACAGTTCACAGAGAATGTGGAGCTGTGCATGAAGATCTCTCTCTTTCTCTTTCTCACTTCTCTCTCTCTCTCTCTCTCTCTCTCTCTCTCTCTCTCTCTCTCTCTCTCTCTCTCTGTGTGTGTGGTGTGTGTGTGTGTGTGTTGTTGGCATTTCATGTTTCTTCAGACACATGGCTTCAGAGTGCTTAGGCTTTGGTCTTGGTCAATCAATAGTGCTGGCTTCTCCACTGTTATAAATGTTTATGGTATACTCTTTTTTTTACTTATAACTAAATATTTCAACTTCAACTAACATGGAAGCCGCCAAAACTGGATTTTTTAAATAAATAAAACATGATTTTTCTCAGTATATATCTATGTTTACAAATGTATTTTTACCATGATAGCTATGGTCTTTTTCACCAACCATCAGCTCAAGTGAGTTCAAAAGAAAGGTACCAGTATATGATTTAGAAGATGGGTCATTTCTGTGTGTTGATTAACATTTACAAAGCAGTGTTTATGAAGTACAGAGGTTGAAATGCATATATTGGAATAATAAACGATAATGTCAGGGTGGGAAGGCCTAAGTGGGTGTGTAGGGGAACAGCCTCATAGAAGCAGGGGGATGCGGGATGGGATATGGTGTTTAAGGAGGGGGCAGAAACTTGGAAAGGGAATAACATTTGAAATGTAAATAAAGAAAATGTCCAATAAAAAGAAAAAACATTTCACATTACTATCTTTTACCTTACTATATTATCATCTTTTTATATTAATTATAATACTTGTGCTTGTATTAATAAACTTTTGAAGTAGAATTAATAATAAATTATCACATGTGTATGACTTGTCCATTTGTAGCTTTAAAATTAGAATTGGGCTATAGATTTTACAGTTTGCAGATGAAGGCATGAATTAAGTATTCTCCTTGAGCATTATTTACTTATATTATACTATGTATATTTTGCCTACATATAATATCTGTGCACCTCCTGTGTGCCTTGTCAGAGAGTTTGTATCCCCTTCAACCAGAGTCACATATGGTCACAAGTCACCATTCATTGCTGAGAATCAAACCAGGTCTTTCCAAAATTAAAATGTGGTCTTGACTACTGAGGTATGTCTCCACCCCATACCTGTAGCTTTCATAAATAGAACACCAGTGTGCAGGTACTGTAAATGTCTGCTGGAGAGAGAATTCAATGTTTACCTCTTGTAATTGGTTGAATCCATTCCTTTACAGACTAAGATTTTATAAGAACAAAATAATGTAAATATTAAAAGTGTGACTTATGGAGTCATATTCATAGAAAAGTTACAGATAGTCTCAGGCACTAACTGCTGAATTATTTCCATACATACATGCATGTGTCTACATATGTAGAATATATGCATGAACTTGAAAATATAATTGAACACTCTTTTTCTCACAAGAGTCTAAGTCAGTGTAGTCATTTTTTATTTCTGTCACAAGCTGATTTAAAGTATGAATTTAATTAATTCAGCAAGAAATTGATCCTAGTCACCATGTCAAATAACTAACATAGGCACTAAATGTAAGAATGTTGATGAAACTGTGAAAAGTGTGTGGGTTCTGAGGACGCATGATAACACTGGGGACCTTGTTTTCCACTGCATGGGAAAGAATCTGTTGTGAAACAAAAATGTCCAAACAGGATCACTATCTGGTCATTGTCAGTGAGTTCATGTTTGTCATACCTTGTTGATAACAGTGTTTTTCTTAGTGTCCCAGGTCTCTCTAATTGGGGAGAAGTATGTAGCCTATAGTAACTGGAGCAACCAGGAAAGTAAAAGAGGAATATTGACCATATAGGGGTGAGATGGAAGCCATAGAGAACAGAATCTCAGGGTACAAATGATCTCCTCAGTGAACAAGGAAAAGGGTGGCATCTTAGAGTGTGGAGGGGGATAAATACAGAAGAGATATGTAGGTAAAATGTCAACATGGATTTCTAAAAGCCATAACTATTTGTTCCATTAACTAATGACACTGCCCCTCCTAAAAGGAATGAAAAATACTATTATCTTGATAGCTGGGAGTTAGTTTTTTAAACCTAACTTTTCATAAAAGGAGATGGGATGGGACCTAAAGTGGGAGAGGCCTTAGACCATTTAGAACCATAATTAATGTCAAAGGGTATGGAAAGTTAACTAATGGTCTCCAACTAAATCTGTCTCTTTAATTCAGATTCTGGGTATATAATATTTCTTGGAAAATGGAACATTAATACAGATGGATTGAGAAAGACATTTGACTGATTAACCCATTGCGATTACCATGAATTATCATTGTGATTGCATTAGAGTTACGAATCAAAGCATGAATAGTTGTAAAATAGAGCACAGTAAAAATATAGAACATGAGAGTAACTCACTTAATATTTTTATTTTACTTGTGAATATTTTCCAGATTAATATAACATTTTTCAGTTGTACGTATATGATTAACATTCTGTGCTCATCACTACTGTTTTAAGTGTTAACAAGAAATGAGTCAATAAAACAATAGGATTGGGATTCTAAGACATGAGACTTGGGTGTAATATAGGCCCACAAAGTGAGCATTCTGTACAGATATGACCATGGTTATTTATTATCTCTAATTTTCTATATATACATCAGATACATGGAAGACATAGAAATATAGTCTATGATGTACAATCTGGAAGATGAAAAATTAAAGAGACAGGCTATTCAAGAATTAGTATGGAAAAGAGAATGATAATTTATCCAGTGTATCACAAACTTGATGTGTGTTCTATTATTTTTTTCAGAAAATGAAATAAACTTCCACTAAGCTCTTAAGATGAGTACACTCTCCAATTATGTTCTCACTCAAGAATGTCCTTTATTTCAAGCTGGACTTGGAGTTCTGGCCAATATGTTTCTTCTTTGTTTCTATGTTTTCATAATCTTAGGTCATAGACCTAAGCCCACAGGACTTGATCTCCTGTCAATTGACTTTCATTTACATAATGATGTTCTTGGCAGGGGATATTTGGCTTGCAGACTTACTCACATCACTGAACATTGAGAATGACTTCAAATGTAAGGCAACTTTTATATAAATAGGGTGATGAGAGGCCTCTCTATCTGCACCACTTGTCTCTTGAGTGTGGTTCAGGCTGTCATCTATCAGACCCAGTACCTCACGGTTGGCAAAATTTAAGCAAAAACTAAAAAAATACATGATATATGCTTTCTTTGTATTTGGTCTTTTAATATATCCTTAATAGTAACCACATCTTCTATGTTGGTGCTTATATCAATGTAAGTGAGACCAGACAGATGAAGGTCAGTAAATCTTGCTCCCTCCTACCTATGAACTATATGATAGAGGAGTGATTTCAACAGTGACAACATCCAGAGATGTGTTTCTTGTAGGAGTCATGCTGACTGCAAGCACATACATGGTGATTATCTTGTTTAGACATCACAGGCATTGCAAGCATCTTCATAGCATTGGCCAGCTGAGAGCATCCCTGAGAAAAGGGCCATCCAGATTATCTTACTGCTGGTGGTTTTCTTTGTGGTCATGTATTGGGTAGACCTCATTATCTCATCGACCTCATTCTGTTATGGAGGTATGAGCCAGTCATCCTGGCTGTTCAGAAGTTTGTTTGAATGCCTATCCCACAATTACTCCATTGGTACAAATCAGTTTTGATAACAGAATAATCATTATGCTGAAAAACTTGCAGTCAAAATGCCACCACATATTATTTTAAAAAATGTTTTTCTCTTCTTTAAAAAGCTATAAATTTATTTCATGTTTATATGTACAAGTGTTGTGTCAGAGTGCATGCATGTGTGCATTTCTGGTGTCCACAGAGGTTAGAAGATGTCATGGCATGCCTGGAGTTGGACTTACTGCTGGGTATAATAATCATTCTTTGTAGCACTAGTTATTTTGTTTCCAAAATACAATTCTTTAAAATTTAATGATTCAAGTAACAAAGCAAGATTCTCCTTATGGTTTAAATAAAATGTGTGCTATTACAATGTACATTCTTATTTATTTCTGTTTCCAAATAGTAGGGAATTTTCATTTAATTGTATACAATAAGTTGATACTTTTACATGAATTCTCTTTCTTCTTTTTACTTTATATAATAAATATTGCTTTGATGTGAGTAATATTTGATATTACTCAAAGTAATATCCTCATTTATATTCACTTTTAAACTTTCTTTTGCTTTTAATTTTCATTTCACTCATCAAAAATAGTTTTTTTTGTTGTAGCTTTTATTTTTCCCCTAATCATAATTTATGTGGATTATAAAAATAATGTGTATTTCATGTTTCCATTTTCCCCATTTATTTAATGGATTTTATGAAATGTCATGTGCCTATTTATTTGTACTTTATTTTATCTACTCATATTGAAATAAAGGCAAATAAATTTTTATATATACATACATGTTGTAGAAATGCTTATTGAATATCTGATTGCATTTATGTATGTGTGTGTGCACAGCTGAAAGGAGTGTGTTCATGTACATGTGGAGGCAGGAGACACGTTGGCTGTTGTTTTTCATATGCCATTCATCTGGTGTCTTAATAGGGCATCTCTCTCTGTGACCTGGACCAAGATAGTAGTCTCAGGGATCTCCTGTCTTACTCTCTAGTTCTGGGATCACAAGTGGTTTATTACCATCTCCATCATTTCAATATTATAATAAATTCTAGTAGGGCTTTCCATTTACCCACTACTCTCAGTTTGATACTTTTGCTTCAGCCGCCCTGCCTTATTCCATAATATTATCATTTTCCTGTTTTAGGAGATGCAGTGTTTGCTAGGAATGTTTGTGAACCCAAAAGACCACCAGGGACCATTTTGATTAATCTACTAGGGTTCTTTTTACAAGCTTAGTTTGCTTTTCCTCTAACCAACACCTGACATAGCAGAATGGAAGGCTAAGCAGACTCAAACCCTCAGCAGACAAGTTTTAAAGGAAATGAGCAAGTGAGGGATTTAGCCTGGGAAGTAGCTAATAGAATGATCTGTTGTAAGCAGACAGGTTGGTGTTCTGAAGCAAGACTGGGAATAATCACAAACAGTACGAAAGTATATTTGAAACAATCAGACTATCTTTGTTAACTGTTCTAGTAGTAGCTAGGGATTACCTGAGGGGTATGACCAAAGACAAGCCTGGGATCCTTCTGGTACTTGGGTACAGCTTGCATCAGCTGTAGGTCAATTTTTAGTTGTTTTCAAAATGGCAGCTGGTCCCAATTGGAAAAAGTTTGGCTCTCAGCAATCTTCTCCCTTCTCTTACTCTATACCGAACCTTTGTGGTTAGTGGATTATGGTTTATTATGGATTGACTTAATAGCTAAAAATTCACATATAAGCAACAACATACCTTGTTTGTTTTGTGGTCTGTATTATGTAACCCAGAACGAGGTTTCCTAGTTCTAAC